>RJWJ010030847.1:0-19616 GCA_004363605.1 Indri indri | reverse complement strand
TGTTTGCTGTTAATATGAATGTTAAAAAGTTTAACATTTATGTGTTAAGAAGTACTCACAAATAGATTGTGAAACAATAGATTCTAAGAGCTTTGAAGGAGCTATTAGAGTGGATTGTGTCAAAAATATCCATTCTAGGTGTTTAGTTTCCATGACTTTGTGCAGAGATGAGTGTTTCTGCTGGGGTTGAGGGGGGGAAGGGGGAGGGGCGAGGGGGAGGAGGGGACGGATATATGCATACACAAAGGGTGCAATGCGCACCCTCCGAGAGATGGACACGCTTGGGACTGGGACTTGGGGGTAAGGGGGGGCAAGGGAAACATACGTAACCTAAACATCTGTACCCCTATAATAACAATAAAAATAAATAAATAAATAAAAAATATCCATTCTAAAAAGTCCCTAAACATGTATTTACATACTTGGCACTATTATGGTTTATTATATCAACTACACATGTACTGAAGAAGAAAAAATCAACAGCTTAAAATGCTGTCATTAGAGGAGACTGGCAGATATACTCAAGAAACCCAATTTTGAGCCTTGGAGAAGGTTAGGACAAGCGATTTGAATATTCTTCCGATGTTCTCTGTAATATCTCTAAACACAACTTCTGTATGAGAATAAAAATACAGTATATACTTGCAATGATGATCAAGTAAGAACTATAGAATTATCACAGAAAGAGATCATATCCCATAAATTGTGTCAAACTGTTTTGGAATAAAAAGAAATGAAAGTAGGGAAAAACACCAGAACTTTTATAGACACTATCAATGAATGACTTTCTGATTTTATTTAATGGACATCTATATATAAAGATAATGGATTGTTTTTTCTCTTCGGGTGGTAGTGTTATTGTGATTGTTATTGTTTTATATATTTGTTCTAGACTGGAAGAAAAAAAAATTATACAGGAAATGCCAATTAACAGTACAGGGCAAAAGCACAGGAAATGCAGCCTTAATTGTCAAGTCGAGTGGTAAATACTAAATACTACCACTTCATAGAATGTGAAAATAAATCTCTAAGAGTGAGAATGATTTGGGCAGTTTTCATTCAGTGCCAGTTTCTAAAGCGTTTCAATGTAAAGAGAGTTTTCATTTGCAGAGATAGAGGACAAAGATAACACTATGTCAGGGGACAATTTACAAACCAGCAGGCTGAATTATTATTATTATTTTTTTTTTATCAACAAGACTTCTTTAATGTAGAGTCTCTTGGAAACTTAAATATGCTAATATACATTGTGAATCTCTAAAACAGGGATATACTCTGCAGTTTCTGACCATGAAACACTTACCAAAGATCATCTTTTGGGTCTAGAGTTCTGAGAAACACACTTTGGGAGAGAGTGTACAAATCTCTGGGGGAATCGTTAAATGTTTTCAATCAATCAATGACATGGACAGATTTGCATTTTAGAACACACTGGTAGCATTTCAGAATTCTCTGGCAGTCATGTAGGAGACAATTGTCAGGTGACAAAATTGATGGCAGAGAGACCATTTAGGAAACTATTGTTCCAGAGGAGCAAAAATGAGCTTTTGCATGTAAGTAGTAGAAGTAGGATAAGGATTAAAAACAATGTTTAGGAGGTTACATTGACCAAACTTGATGATTGAATATAGGGTAGCAAGGGATAGAAAATATTCAAAGTTTCTAACAGGGGTAATCAGATTTAACAATTTAGTAATTATAAGTGAAAGAGTAGGTTTAGAGAGGATACCATAAATTAGTTTTGGACAAGTTGAGACAGAAAATGTATGGAATATCTAGCGGATATTCTAGGAAATAATTGGATATGAATGTGAAGTTTGTTAAATGATCAGATTTTGATAGTCAACAGCATATACATATAGTTACAATTATGACAAGATTAAAAATTACCCAGGAAGACTGAGTAGAATGAAAAGAAATATAGGCCAAGGATTGAAATCAGGGGAATTCCAACAAAAGTGTTTACATACATAACAACCTCAAAACCTTGAATCAACTCAAACCATAAACACAAGTTTCTATTTTAAAAAGCATCAACAATATAATATTAGACCTATTTCAATGATGATTTTGGATCTACATTAAGTTCATGTCTCTTCCTACTCAGACTTTATATTGATCTATAGCAAATTATTATTTAATAAATCCCACTTGGGTAAAGATGATAATGATGTGATAAATATTATTTCTTTTCCAGTTATTCTCTACAAAGATTACTTAGTAGAAGTAATTTGGTGGGTATTTCAACAAACACATTAGAAGCTTATTATTTCTCTTCTAGTTAGAGATGATTGATATACACCGGAGGATTTTAACTGTACCTAACTTTGCAAGTAGAGAAACAAACAATACAACCTAGATGATTTCAATTCCAATTGTTCAATTCCATGGACAATTCTTAGGCATTTTTATGTGCTGGCAGATTTTCAGACACTGAAGTTTCCCCTAAAACTGTTTTAATGAAACATAGTTCCCAGTTAAGAGTTAATTTAAAATTTAAAATTTTAAAATTTAAAAAATTTTTTTTAAAAATTTAAATTTTAAATTTTTTAAAATTTTTAAATTTAAAAAAATCTTCCATAGTTCCCAGTCAAAAATAAATAGTAAAAAAAAATCTTCCATGTCAATAATAGCAGAAATGTGACTGATTTTCAAACCACCATGTTTTTGGCTTTTGTTAATTTTCTTACCTAGCCCACTAATTACTGCACTATTCAAAATATATCAGAAAATTATTATGAAAATTAAACTGTTTAGGAATTTGGCATTTTAATCCTGAGAAAGGAAAGATTCAATAGGGGAAATATGTACCTACCATTTTTCAACTAATTGAGTAAAGAAAAAATATATTGTACATAATGTACATAAAGTTAGTGTAGGTGTAGCTGAAGATGTGCCTTAATAAATGCTAAAATCTCTGTAAAATTTATTTTGATAGCAGTTTTTTATATTTTTATAATTTTGAATCTAGTAAAATAATAGCCATAATAAATACAAGTGTTTATTGAGTGCTGATTATGTGTCAGCCATTGTTCTAAGTGCTTTATATGAGATAACTCTTTTACTATCAAAATAGCCCTGGATAGAAGCTAGAGGAGCTCATAGTGTTTGAGCAACACACCTTAAATACATAACTGGGAAGTGATCGAAAATTCTATTTTATAAAAAGAAGTGTCATTACTTTCAATTTTGTTATTCTGCTTATATATTGGTTCACTCTGCTCAGAAGTTCCCTCAATCCCATTCCACTTTCATATCTGCTAGTGAAGGCCTTATTATAATTTAAGGCAAATTCAGACTACATTTCCTCTGAGAAGCCTTTCTAGATCCCTTCATTCAAAAGCATCTCCACCATTCCAAACTTTCATAGGGTGAATGTACACCTTTATGGAACACATATTACATTCTACTCTGTTCTTAAACTATGCATGCAGTACTTATTTACCTTAATTATATTACGAATGCTGAGAGTTCAGAAATTATGATTCTGTTATGTTAGTATCTTTCACAGACTCTTATAAAAAGAGCATTTGATGAATTTATACTGCACTTCTCACTTCATAAGATAGTATACTTATTTAAGTTTAATAAAATTTAAATTGCACCTTTATAATAACATATAAAGCAATAAAAACCCATACACCATAGAAAAATATAATCATTCTACCTCTAGTAAAATAGTTGAATAGAGAATAATATATCATGATGAATAATAATATCTATTAAACACCACAGTAGTATAAAACAGATTTCAAAAATTGAAAAGAAATGTACTTTGATTGTTTCTGCCACCATTACATCATTCAGAAAAAGATAGTCAACAACCTTATATGACATCTACTGCAATAATAAAATTCAGATAATGGCTTTGATTTTATTTGTTGTGTCCATATTTCACTAACTAAAAATCATTTAAAGAGAAAAGCATAAGCATTAGCAGAAAATACTTTGAAATTATCAAGAATATAAAGATCTATTTAAAAGTAATGACATCAAAGTTACATATAGGAAAAGGTCTTGGTGGGTACAGGGGATTAGAGTCTCATAAAACCAGTGACTGAAATATTTTAATATATTCTTTTTTATTGTTTATTTAGATAATAGCTACATTTGAAAGCAATGATTTAGTAGATTTCATATTATGCCTGATAAATACTAGAAAGAGACCAGCAATAATAGAAATGTTCACAAATACTAAATGCCATCTTTAAAAAAAAAAAGCAAATGAAATTTGTTCTTTCTTTATAAATTTCTTTCTGACATTTGTAACAAGTCTCGCTGCCCACAGATTGTTCGTATTAGGACATTTTCACTTTGTAAAAAAAAATTTAATACACCAGAAAACTTTTTCCACCATTATTTCTTGATAGCTTACAGATAAAAAGTCCATACTATAGCCCTTCTTCATTTCCTCTTTTTATAACTACTGCAAAAAAAAAGGGCATATATTTGCACACAAAATCAAAGAGAAGAAGAATATGACATGTTATTGTTGTTGCTGTTGTTGATAATTTTAAAGTTGGCAAATAAATACGCTGAAGTGTTTCTGTCTTCTAAAATAGTCCATCCAAGGCACTCTCCTGTGACATTTCCATATTTAAAATATAAATTTGAACATTATGTCCATTCAAAAATATGTACTTGGCTCACAAAAGACACTTACATGCAAAAACAAATTTCTTAAGTGGCAAAAATCCTGACTCCGAGCAACCAGCATATGGTTTGCTCATCTTTGAAGTTGGTAATCTGACACAGGAAAAACAGATCACCAGGATGTAATTATATCTGAGTGTAACTAAACTATTGTTGGCAAGTACTTCTGTGTTTTTAATACTACTAAATGTATTTACAAACATGTTATGTTTACCCACCAAGCTGACATAAGATCTACTGGCTAAAACAAAATGGTGTAACTGAG
Source organism: Indri indri (assembly GCA_004363605.1). Lineage (NCBI taxonomy): Eukaryota > Metazoa > Chordata > Mammalia > Primates > Indriidae > Indri > Indri indri. The sequence continues at coordinate 14,698 of RJWJ010030847.1, read as the reverse complement.
ACATCACCATGAGTTGGCTTAGCTAATTCCACTGAAACTTCTCATTCCCAAATGACCACGAGATCTACTTATATGAGGAGTGTAGCCTCTTAGACGATGGATGGGTGGAGGTGGCTAGATGAAGTGATTATTTGGGCACACAATGTTTGTACAAACATAGAAGAATGAAAATTCACATAAGCTAACATTTGTTGAGTACCTACTGTGGATGAGTGTTAGATTTCTCCTTTAAAGAGATTGTGGAAAGGAAACTGCTCTCATGATAATACGGTGGGTACAATGACTGAGGTAGTTTTTGAGTACAATGGGATTAGCAGACATGAGACAGTGGGGATCTGACTACAGGAGGTATGTGGGAACCCCGGGTAAACCAGATTTTTAGTGCAGATTTTTATTTCATATTTGAATTCCAAAAGGGATGGGTTTCTTCGGTATCTGGATAAAGAAATAAAGAGAAATTGTTTTATATTATTCAGCATTTCAAGGAGTTCCTTAACATTTGAAGAGACTGTAAATAAGGTGGAAACAACTACTATAGAATATAAAAATCAAACATTCCATTTTATCTAATTACTTAAAAAAAAATTTAAGTCTATTCTACATCTGCTTTTGTCATACAGGGAACATTTTTCAACCATAAGTAAAACTCCTGGAACAGTTGCTAATGTTCGTAGACTCAAAGGAGATTGGACATCTGGTTCTCATTTTGGCACAGATGGGCTTCATTTATTGCAGCCATTTAAATTTCACTTCCTTCTTGACCTGGGTTATTTTTTTAAAAAAATTAAAAATAATAAGTATTTATGCTAATGATTATGCAAATATTTATTCACCGTAGAATCCGATAGTATAATAGAATCTATAAAAATAATGTAAGCTAATGTTACTAAACTAGTCTGCTCTAAAGGCAATGAGGTAATTTTACTGTGAGGTAAAATTTTACTGGTGAGGACTTCACTTCTGACCAAGGTAGAATAATAGTATTCAGAGTTATCCTCCTGCCTAAAACTCCAAAAACTGAACAAAATATAAGAAAGGATTTTTTGAGAAACTGGTTATCAGAAAACCAGAGATAGTGATCCCTGGAGCTGGTACACAAATAAGGTTAGCCTTACGACATCCCCAGCATATTGCCTTGCAAGATTTTCCAAAAGCATTGCAGCAAGGGAGAGAAGTCTAGAGGAAACTTGCAGATTCCCAAAATTTAAAAGACGAAATTGAGAATCTGAGAAAACTAACACAGCTAAATTTTACAGGACAGAGTAGCAGAGGGAAGAGAGCTGCAGAGAAAAAGAACTCTGCAGATACGCAGTGGTTCCCTGTTGAATATTCAGCTAAGTACTATTCAGTGCATTCTGCATTCATGTGAGAACAGTAACTGAGGCCAAGAGAAGAACCACTCGAAATGATTACCATTCATGTGGGGCTGGGAAGAATGTATGTTCTCACCAGCCAGACTAGAAAACCTCATGCTTTGTGGTATTGGTCAGAGCACGCAGAAGTGTCCTGTCTCAGTAGTGGGGAATATTGTACCTTGTATTAAGCACTGTTATGGTCTTACTTAAGTTAGAAATCTTAAAAGCAAAACCCAAAGAATAAAACTGTTTCCAAGTAATTTAATAATGTTCCAGAGCAAAGCTCAAGAATATATGTAGGAATACAAAATTATCCAGCACCTAGCAAAGTAAAATTCACGATGTCTCACATACAGTCAAAAATTACCAGGCATGCAAGGAAGCAGGCAACTACAACCCATAATAAAATGATAAATCAATTAAAACCAACCTGGAACTGAAATGTAAGTTACAGTTAGCAGACAAGGATATTAAGCCAGTTATAATAGCTACCAAGAACCATGAAGACTCTAAAATTTTATGCTCGCTACAAACTAGAAAGTTAGCCTACCACAGTTTTGTGGATGGTCTCAGAAGCCATGAGACTCCTGGGTCAAAGGAGTTTATTATGCATAGTTCAGCAAGTAGCATGAATTCATGTTTGCATTCGTTCCCCTTGCCCCCAAGTTCAGGGGTTACATAGAAGGACCTGGGTGAATGTTATATACCTCCAGGGGGTTTTGTCAAAGCAGAGGGATCTTAGTTTAGGGGATGAGAATCTTTTATAATGGAATGCAAATAAATCTACTTTTTCTCCAGAAAAAAAAAATGTTATATTTATTATACTGATAATAACCAACTCTGCTGTTTGTTCCAGTATGAGGCATGGTCTCTCTTTTCTAAGGCTGCTTGCAAGATGTGTAGAAACATAAGAGATCCGAAAGGAATTGTCTCCCATCAGTAACTATAATCAAAAATTCAAGTTTCAGATATGAAAATTATAATATGTGAGTTGAAATTCCATATCATAAATTTGTTTAATATAGTTGCTGCCTTGGCATTCATTTTTAGGCCTGACATGAGTTGTTTAAAACCTAGTCATATGCCATCAACCTTGGCCTAGTTAAAACTGTCCTCTGCATGTGGTTGTTTGTGATACTGTCCACTTGTTCCTCATCTCACTGATCCAAAACCCAATGAATCCTATAGCTGGTGACCATGAAAAAAACTAATAGTCAACACCGGAATCATGTAAATAAGCCCTGTACTTTGTGTGTGTTTTCTTTAAACTAGTCAACCCAAAACCCCTGCAGGAAATCGTAAGGGATACTGCCCATGGACCATAATAAAGGCATAGTCCCATAGGTCCTTTCTGTCTCTCCTTTTCTCTCTCTGTCTCTCTCTCTCCCTTTCTCCCCACACCCCTCCAAAATAAAGCTGACTTTAGTTATTCAGAAGAATTTCCTAGAAGGATAACTAATTCATTATTCATGTGGACTCTTTTTTGTATTTTATTAATATATTAGAGTTATACATATTTTTGGGGCACATATGATACTTTGATACATGTATACAATGTATAATGGTCAAATCAGGGTAATTGTGATAGTCATCACCTCAAACATTTGTCTCTTCTTTGCGTTGGGAAAAACTACAATTTGATTATTTTACAGGAGTGACTTACTTTGAAAAGGTGCTAAAAAATTTTGATTATAAAGTTCATATGGAAATGAAAAGGACCTAAATTCAATCAATATAATTCATCATCTTTATAAAAGAGAAAACATTATTATTTAAATAGATGCATAAAATACATTTAATTTAATTTATCTCCCTTTTAAAATAAAAAACTTTCAGCAAAGTGAACATTAAAAAAAGAACAGCTTAAGTTTTGAAAAGAGTATATCCTAGTTCTGTCTCACATTCTGTGCATAACCTCACTAGGCAGTCCTTACTAATGCTTTTGAGTGGATACTGTTAGTCATCTGAAGGCTCTACTAGACTGTGTGTTCAAAGTGGCACACAATTCAGTAGTGACTGGCTATGTTACATGACTGACAGTTGATGCTTGCTATTGACTGGAAACTCAGTTGAGGCCATCAACCAGAGTGGCTATACATGTTCTCTCCATGTAGCTTGGATTTCTTACACCATAGCGGATGGATTCTGAGAGACAGCATCCTGAATGAAATTCAGCATAAGCCACATAATATCAGATGACCTAAATTATCAATCACTTTACCACCTTCTACTGTTCAAACAAATCACTAAGCCCAGATCAAATTTAAGGAGAAGAAAATTAGATTCTAGAAAGTATGTAATATGAAAGATATTGTTGCAGTTATCTTTGGAAAATAAAATCTACTACAGAATGTCTAAAGAAGTCTACATCTGAGATAAAACTTACTTGTGAAGTATTGAACATTTTCTCCCAAAATCAGATACAAATAGGGATTTTCATACTTATTTCTTCCAACACTGCATAGAAATTCCTATTCAATGGCATAATATTAAAAAATGAAATAAACAGCATAAAGATTGGAAAAGATCTAAAATTGTCCTTATTCACAAATGCCATCATTGTGTGCCTTGAAAATCCAAGGAAACATAAAAAAAAAGCCATTAAATTAATAAATTTAAAAAGGCTATGGAATAAAGGTGAATGTAGAAAAATGAATTATGTTTCCATATACTAGCAACTCAAATAGAAAACTAAATTTATGCAAACAATATAATTTATAATAAAATATTGAATAAAAATTAATATATTTGATTAAAATATTCATGACATCTCAACTAAAAACTATGAAATATTGATGAGAGTAAGTGAGACCCAAATAAATGAAGAGATGCATCATAGATTTGAAGACACAATATTTCTAAGATGTCAGATCTCCTAAAATTGATCTACAGATTTAATTCAATACCTACCAAAATTCTCTAGACTTGTCACAGAAATTAATGAAGTTTTTAAAAATAATTTACATGAAAATATAAAGATCCTTGAATAACCAAAAGAATTATGAAGCAGAGAAACAAATTTGGTGAGCAATACTATTGATTCAAGACTTATTGATATGCTGTAGTGAATACAATGTGAAAGACAAACAAAATGATCAGTATAAGAGAAGAGAATACAAAATAAACCCATATATATGGTTAATTGATACTGTCAAATATATCAAGATAGTTCAATAAGCAAAGGAAAATATTTTCAATAAAGGGTGCTTGAACCAGTAGATATTTGTATAGAAGAAATTTCCTTCTCTACTGCATCATAATATACAATGAAATTAATTTGATATGGAGCAAAAGCATACATATGAAAGCTAAAAATATAAAGCATATGGAAGAAAATACTAGAGAATATCTTCACTATTGTGAGGGTAGAATAAGAACTCTTAGGAAACGAAAGCTGGAAACATAAAAATTTTATAATCAGACCTCATGAAAATTGTGAATTTCTGTTCATCAAGAGCTAACATTAATAATATTTAAATAGCAAGTCACAGATTGGGAAAAAACATTTGCAAGAATTTATCTGACAGAGTTCTCATATCTAAAATATAGTAAGAACTCTACAATTTAATAATAAGAAGAAATACATGTTTTAAAATGGGCATTTCACAAAAGAAGACATCTGAGTGGTCAATAATCATGACTTCAAAAGTCATTAAGGAATTGAAATTGGAAGCACAATGTCATAGCACTCCACATCCACCAGAATGGCTAAAAACATATTTTAAAAAATAGTGAAAACACCAAATGTGGGTGAAATTTTGTCCATTTAGGAATTTATATTAGTGATGAGAGTATAAAATATTGCAACCACTTGGAATTCTCTTTGTTGGTTTCTAAAAAAAAAAACAAACATATGCCTATTTCATGATTCAACACCTTCATGTTAAATATACCACTATGAATGAATACATATAGCCACATTTATAGAAGCTTCATTTTTAATAGCTTACAATTAGAAACAACCTAAATAGCTATTTATATTTTTGACATATTCATATAATGGAATATGGTGCAGACATAAAAAATGGTACAGATATGCACAAGAATGTGAAAACAATATGTTGAATGAACCCACAGACAAGTATTACATACTATGCAATATCATGTATAAGAATTCAAAGAACAGACAAAACTTATCTCAGATAATAAGAAAACGGCAGTTGCTTTCATAGAAGAGCGGATTGATTCGAACGGGGAACAAAGTAACTTTCTGGGGAAATGGAAATATTCTACATGTTGAACTGGATAATGATTATTTATGTAAATGTATTAAAATTACATTTTAATTATGGAAATGTATAAAATGATAAATATTAAAAAATAAAAATAAAATACTTATACAATAACAGTAAAATTTTAATAAAATACTGAAAATAAAAAATGAAAAGCTAATTTTTGATTCTTAAACTCCAGTACAATACTTCTTTTACTTTGTCTGTGCCATATTTCCACCTTAATCACCTCCAGCTTTTTTAATCTGTTCTTTCCAGATTCATTTAAAGTGTGACTTCAGGAAATCTTAACTGTACCTGCCCATTTATTTTTTGTCTTCCTGTATCATCCATAAATTATATCAACATTTTAGTGCTATGCAATTGACTCTCAGTTGCTAACTGAATGACACCACCACCCCTTTTCTAAGTCCCCCACTGCATCATAAAGGAGAGGAGAAGGACTACAATTCACAGAATCTCCTTCCAGGTTGAAGTTTATCAATGAAAGAAACTCACTTGGGATTTGAAAAGTGGAATACACAAAAACACCCCATTGCTACCTGGAGCATTTGCAGAGACATTTGCGAACAGATAGATGTGAGATCTGTAGACTTTAGGTGTGCTTCTTGAGAAGTACATTTCTGGTACTGCGATCTCAGATAGTTAGTAGGGGCCTTCCAATGAATTCCCTTGAGAATTGCCCACTTGAGTCTGTGAGATGATTCTAATGTGCAGCCCAGGTGAGAACCATAAATACAGAATACAAAAGCTGAATTTTTCTGACAAAATGTCTTTCACATTGTGAGCTCTAATTGTTAGTGGCAAGTTATTTGACCCTCACTTTTTTTGCCTTCCAGTGATTGTGAAGCCTCTACTAAAATGCCTTGGAATTCATACAGGCACTTTGTCTTGAACAACCCCATGAGTGCACTTAATACATTTTGTGAAAACTGTCTCTTTATGTGTTCAATTCCTCAACTAACCTATGTCACTGTACTTGACAATTGTGATTCCATAAAAACTTGAGTATAGTAGTTGAAATCTAATTGAATTGTATTTTAAACCCACATTCTTGAAGAAACAAAGCAAATTTTTAGTCAGCATTTACTAGTTTGGATATCTAACAGGGTGGAATGTGAGTAGAGTGATCTGAAAGTAAAGTTCTAGTTAGAGTTGAGAGCTCTCCTTCCTTTTCCGATACATGAGGCAGTATAGAAAGATACCAACCTCCACTCCCTATCCTACCCTTTTCCCCAACAACATACACACATCCCATACCAACTGGAGGTTATGCATCACATGGCACCTGGAATAAACTTCTGTGCTTTAATGCTATCTGGCCAGTGTAGGGTGAGAAGGCAAAAAAGGGAGAATACCTGAAGGATCTCTAAAACTACTCTTTTGCATGCTCTGTCAAGAAAATTAAGCTTTCACATCCTAGAGATATCATCCTCTACCCTTGGTGCACATTAGAATTATCTGAGGATTTATCTTGAAATGTCTAAGCCTCATGCTCAGTCACCATGATTAACTCACGAACTGTTAAATCTAAAGTGTCCCGGATGATCTAATAGGCAGACATGAATGAAAACTACTATCTCAGAGTAAGAAGGTATCTAAAACAAAACTTTTAAAAATACTATTTATTGTGAAAATTTTAAATTTACTTAAAATTAGAGAAAAAAATGAAAACAAGCTCTCATATACCAGCAGTGAGATATAGTGACAATTTTGTCATTTTTGCTTCATAATTTTTCTTGAAGTGTAACACACTCTACTTTGGTATGCATCACAAAAATATCAACACTTTCCCCCCAAAACCGCAGTATAATTATCATATCCCAAAATTATAGCAGTTCTTTAGTATCATCTAATACTCAGTTCATATTCCTCAATTTCCTAAATTTCCTCAATTATTCCTGAAATGTCTTTCACAGTGAGTTGTTAAAATAAAGGTTTGATGTTGTATTTTGAATCTTCTTTAAATCAGAAAAGCCATTCCCATCCCTTTATATTTTATGTCATGAAGTTTTGCGGAGCAATGGATCAATATTCTTTTAGGTTTATCTAATGCATTCTGGTGGTATGTTTTACATACTCTTCTGTTCCCTGCATTTCTCATAAAAAGAAATTTATATCTATGGACTTGAATAAATTCAGACGAAATAATTAGGAAAGAATGATTTAGAGATGTAGCAGGGTATTTCATATTCTATCACGTCAGTATACATATGTGTCTTATTTATCTTTCTATTGGCTCAGCTAAAATTAATTTTGAGGTTTAGGTAGTTATAGTCTAATTCTTCTGCTACAAAGCTTTATATCGCCCTAAATGATGCTTTAGTGCACTGTGAATATTCAGTTTCAAATTAATTCGTTATATAATGGGATTAGCTTGAATAAATTATTTAGCTTATTTAGTAATAAAGGAAAGTAAAGTAGTGATTTTTAAAAATCCTTCTTATTGTATGTTTATTAGATGTGATCCTTTTGTAAAGAAGAGTTTCTTCTTATCAATTATAGTTATTTGGTTACCTTGAGATATAGGTCCTACTAGAAAAGCAGGTTAAATGATATAAAAACCAACTTTCAGATTAAAGGTTTTGTGCAATAGTTACCTTCAAAAAAGAATTCAGAATTTTTTGGCCTACTTATTAGCTTATTTGAAATAATCTTAAAAATACAATTAATAATGGCAATTGAATCATTTTTAAACCATCAGGATCTAAATTTTGAACAAAATGAAAGGGTAAGCAGAGGCTCCTATCCATTCCTTGGCCTGAACTTCCCATAAAGATGGTCAATATTTTTCATTTCTCAGAAACTTTGAGACATTTCTGCTAAATGTAATGATAAAAAAATTAATTTAAAAAGGCAAAGACAACACAGAATTGCCATTCTGAGAACAAATAGCATGCCCAAGAAGAAAGTAGAAATGAGCCATTATAGGACACTAGAGTCAGCTTGGGGACGATCCCATTAAAATTGAACTCAAAATGAATATATGGTAATGGCAATAATAATGATTGCATTTATTGTAACACATACATTACTGTAAAATTCCGCAACTTACTAAAGTATTTATGGATGAAATTATATGATGCTTGGGATTTTCAACAAATCTCCCAGGAGTGGGAGAACATAAATATTTTGAGTAAAACAATATTGTACTTGTATTGGTACTAGTAAAGTGAAGTGAGCAGTACATGAGTTTTTTGTTACACTATTCTCTTTATTTTTGTGCATTTAAATTTTTTCATTAAAAATGTATGAATTCATAATGATTTTCAAAATATAAAAAGCCATACAAAGTGAATATGTCGCTTTTGGAGATAACTATTATTGGATCCAAATTTTGGCTCTATTAATTAAATATTTAATATGTTTTTAGAACTTCAAAACAATGCGTTTTGTTTTCTATGAGAAAACATTAAAATTTCTTTTTGGGCATTAAAATTTCTGCCATTATTTTTTTCTCCTCTTTGACAGATGTAAATGAAAAGATATATCAGTTTCAGTAATTTAATGGAGTGAATTATTCAGTCTAAAGGCAGACCCAGAAGCAAAAATTCTACTCAGGTTAAGTGATAACATTTAACAATAGAATTAATTAATTGTTTTGTAAATATTGTTAGGAATGTCTCATAATTATTAACATATTTTTAAGTCATGTTTACCTGGAATAAAGTGTCAAAGTTAATAGCTCCATATCAATGTCCCTGCTAGGAAAATAACTCTAAAATATGAGGCAAAGGGTTTATATGAAGACCCACTGTTGGGAAATTGGGAACTAGTACATAGTCTCAGTTCTATAACAGGAGCAAAGTTATTTAACATCCATATTCTTTCAGAATGTAAAATAGAATTTTCCACGGAGAAGATCTCTATTTCTGCAGATGATGGTTGGGTAAGAGGTGTGAGTAGGTATCACACTACACTAACAATAGAATAATCAGAAAATTCTACGTTTAATTATGTTAGCAGCTGTACTATATTTTTAAACCACAAATGGTAAATAGCAAAGATAGACTTTCAGAGAAATAATATAAAATATAACACAGATGACCTATTAGCTTGACTTTTTTTTACATTAATCTAAGTTTTTTTTTCTAAGTTTTTATTTATTCTATTTAATTAATTGATATTTCCAATAGTTTATTTCATGGAATCAGAATTTCGTTAGAGTCCCTTGGAAAATATAGGGAAAAGGTCCTTTGGTCAAGTAAGTTTGGAAAACATATACTTACTCTTGAGAAGACTCTGAGAAGACTTTGGGAAAGATTTTGTCGAGCTTCATTTAATCCAGTAGTTTTCAAGTATATATCTGACCACAAAGCCCACTGTGGGTGTGTAACACCTTAATGTGCTGCGGGTATTAGTGTTGTTCTTCTTTCTCTTTGACCAAATTTACTACACAAGGACTATATGACGTGTGCTATTCTAGGTCCAGAGATTACAAAGGTGAAGATACGCAGAGCCCTTGCCATTGTCATGTTTATAGTCTTGTGGGTAAATGAATCTTTTATTTCTTCTTCTTATGCCTTTCTACCCTTATTTTATTGTTTCTTAATCGGTGGGAGAAAATATATACCAGGTGTTTGTAAATCATCTGGGGACATTTTTTGAAATACTCATGCTTACTCCTCCCACCAAAGTTCTTCTTCCCAGTATTCAAATATACTTTCAGGGAGGAAGAGAAATGTGCAATAAAAAAAAAAAAATTCTATTGCGATTCTAAAACCAATCTCATTTTATAACCACTGCCCTAGTTGCCAGAACCTCTTAAATTCACCTATGATGCCAGCATTCTACACACTAAATGAATTGTCCTTTATCTTTTTTCCCCTCCTTCCCTTGATTTTTAAACATCAGCACGTATAGCCCTTTGTTTTAATCCCTCTTTGACAGTAATAATTGGTGGTCATGAGAGTTTTAATCAGATCGAAGAATCCCTCCTAATAGCTATTAAATCTCACTGCCTGTAAACCCATTATAGAACATTCTACTAAGAAATATGGATGCCTACTCTGTCTACAATGCATAATAGTGAATGTAAAGAAGCTGAAGACAGGGAACCACCTCTCAAAGGGCCTGAAAGGTTTACTTATGAACTGTTAAGTCAGAGTGAAAGATGCATTCAATCAAATACAAATGGATTCTGAGAATATAGTAAGAATCACTGAAGGAGCTTTCTCTGGACAGTAGTGGTAAGGCTTCTAAAATAAAAGGGCAGAACAAATAAAGGCACAGAGGATAGAGAGAGGCACATTTAGAATTAGTTTTTTTTTATTTTAATTTTTAATTATGGATGCATAATGTATTTATGGGGTACATGTGATTTTTTTTGATATAGGCATACAATGTGTAATCAAATAAGGGTAATTGATGTATCTATCGCCTTAAGCATTTATCATTTCATTGTGTGAGGAACATTGCAATTCCACTCTTTTAGTTATTTTAAAGTATGCAATAACTTGTTGCTGACTATAGTTATCTGTTGTGCCACCAAAGATTAGGTTTTATTTATTCTAACTATATTTTGCACCCATTAGTCATCCTAATTTTATCCCTCCTCCCTAAGGTCATATTTGTGCTATATTTGACTAGATCAGAATGTTGCAGTAGAAAAACTTATAAAGGTCATTTAGGATGGGATTGTAGAAGGGGACGGTAATAGTGTCAAAAGTAGAATCAAAGTAGAAAAGGAAAAACACCTTAACTTTTCTCCTTTTTCTCCTTTCATTATTATTTCTATTTGTTATTGCCAAATGGCTTTGCCTAAAGTTGCAAAACCCCCAATGATGGCTAGCTGGGAAAATAAAGACAGTGCAAAACCCCAGTCATCCACATAAAAATCACTTCACATTCTGAGAAATAACTTGTAGGGCATATTTATGATATTATGGTTTAAAGAAAAACAATTTTTCAGCACAATTGTAGTGACTGTATATTTGTCAAACCTCCCTTCTTCAGAAATTTTCCTTTTTAGTAATTATGATTTGGAACTTTAGACAGCTGACATCTACTCATGAATGAGTTGATCACTTGGATTGCCACCTTTTGATAGGTTACCGATAAGCAGATGCAGACAGAAATGCTTCAGCTCAATTTTCTACCATTATTCCAAAAAACCTCCAATTCACCTACATCTTACAACAGCAACAGCACCTTTTGGAATGTATTTGCATATGACTCGGTTGATGGGCTTTGAGAGGTACATGAGTATGCCCACAGCAGGGCATGTGTGAGGGGCTTACAAGAGATTTCTCTTTATCGTTAAAGTGGCATGTTCAAAAAAGGTTCAATGTTAGAAAATACCTAGAAGCATCTGTTTTGTACCTGTCTTGTGGCTGGAGAAGCTCGGATGACAAGGCTGTCAACTTGTCAGTTTTATGAGTAAAAAAGAAAAATTCAACTAAAAGTCAAGCTAAAATGTCATATTTCTGAAAAGTACCTCTTAGACTGCATTTTCAAAAAGGATGTATTTTTTCACTCTTGCAAATATTCAATTACATGCACAGTTGCACTGGCAAATACAGGGGAATATTTTCATGACTGTAATTTACAGTAAACAAGTGCAATTAGAAACTAAGAGGGTTTTTACTCCATGTGGTTATGTGACTAATAGAACAGCAAATGGTATTTTAGAGCATTGAGAGAAGACAGAAAAGTGTTTGCCAGCAGTTATTGACAGTGTCATAGTATTATACCATCAACATTATTTGGTTTCACCTATTCATTAATTTAAGAGCAGTCCCTGATGGTTTTTAATTCAGTGCACAGAACACTGTCAAAATACAAAGAAAAACAGAATGAGAGAAAATATATTTACCAAAATATGAAATAGATTAATGTTTGTGAATATAATCTTCAGCTTCTAGCTCCAAAGATGTTTCTCTACACAGAGAGTCCATGCCTTACAGGAATTTTCTTGTGTGGACAATCCTCAAAGCAAATGTACCATAAACCATCTCTGACAAATGGTTCACTTATTCACTAAATATTTTCTAGAAGAAGAATCTAGAAAACCCATAAGTAGTTGACATCTATTTCCTCTCATTTATTTTCCCGGGAAAATGGGAATGATTAGCCTTTTTCAGCCAATAGTCCTCTCCAATGGGATAAATATTTCAAATTTCATTCAGTGACAGTTATTGATATTCTTCCTAGCCACATTGTTTTGGCAAATTGGTGACAAAAGAGTATGCGCTAATAAAACCAAATGGAAAATCCACTGATTCCAGCAGATACATGATGATGGCATAATGCAAAAAAAAAAAAAAAAAAAAAAAGGCCAAATTTAATTAATACAAATATTATATATCTCCTTGTCTTTCAAGATTGATTATTCATACACAGGGAAATTGCTCAGGCTTATTACATTTATGCACATGTAAAAATTCACAAATGTTGTTATAAAAGGTAGACTTTATCTCTGTTCATGACTATGATCATTAAATATGCCTTAGTATATGAGCATCATAGCTTTCTACTTTCACATTCCAAGCTTTTCCAGCCTCAATATTAAAAATATTAGGTTTAAAAACAGAAGAATGTGGTTGCAGAATGGATCTTGTTTGAAAAGAAGGCAGAAAATCAGTCTCATGAAATTTGGATAATTAGTGGTATTTCTTCACAGCTAAACCAAATCAAAAATATACAAAGTCAGCCTTCTGTAAGGAGTATGACCTCTAATTCTGTGGGTTTTTTTTTTTCTAGCATACCCCCTGCTACATTTGAATGCAACATGTAGACAATTTATGTATGCATATGGAAAGAAATTTATTAACTACAAAACCAATATTTGGCTTGGGAGTGGCAATTAGAAATGTGAGAGTTGACCTACAACATGAGTATCTTTAATATTATCCTGAAAAACAAACAAGAAAACCCCACAAAACTAGGCAAATTTCATGAGTCTCCTGTGATTGATAACCAATAAAAGGGACTTCAAGAAGCTAGTAATTCCGAGTTTATAACAGTTAATCAAATAGAAACTGACATGAAAACATATATATTTATAGACAAAGTTAAGCAATGATAAAAGTTCACCAAGAAATATGAATGCGTGTTTTCAAACATTTTTAAACAGTTTCCCTGTAGATTTAAGAAGAGAGAAAATGGTAGGTGAATGCTTTGTACATTTCATAAGACTTTGAAAAATATGACTAGAGAAAGGCTTCCCGCTTTGACAATGATGAGTGCAAATGACCTCCAGAGTCTTGACCACAGAGCTTTCATATTAGTTCTATAATAATAATGGTGTAAAAACTTATTGTGTATTATGTGATGCAGGATAGAAGGGTGCATAGCAAAAAGGACAGCTAGAGAAAAAACCCGGCTTAAGCCTTTCGTCATAAATAAAGCATAAAGTTTGTTTTCTCCGCAATCAAATTTCAGGACAAAAATTGTTTTAATTAATTAATTAGTGATCTTTCTTAGCCGGTCTTTTGTTTCTTTATTGCTGCTTACTAGGACTGAATTTCCCAATGTGTATGATGAAGAATACTGGTTTAGTGTGTGCACATCAGAACCACCTGGTAGACTTGTTAAACTACAGGTTGTTGGGCCCCGCCTCCAGAGGTCCTGATTCAAGAGGTCTGGATGAGGTCTCCAAATTGTATTTCTAATATGTTTCCAGATGATGTTGATGCTACTGATCTTTGGTTCACATTTTGAGAACCACTAATTTAGTAGAATGTCTATTGCCAAATAATACTAGTTTTCATTGTGATATGATTCAAGTACATCAATCAGATTTATTTTCTGCAGTATTTCTCAAAGCATTTAGTATAGAGTGTGCTTTGTGACTATTGCCAAAGAAACATTGTAGATGGAGTTAAAGAGACAAGGCAGACTTTATTGAAGACTACTGAAATGGGGGAGAAAGATTCAACTCAACTCTGTTGAAAGAAAAGGTAGCAGTTTTTACTGGATAGCCACATGTAGAAGACTGAACCAGGATCCACACCTTTCACCTCTCACAAAAATCAACTCACGCTGGCTATCAGATTTAAACCTAAGAAATGAAACTATTAGAATTCTAGAGGAAGAAGTTGGAAACACTCTTCTAGACATTGGCCTAGGCAAAGAATTTATGAAGAAGACCCCAAAGGCAATCACAGCAAC
>RJWJ010030846.1:0-19633 GCA_004363605.1 Indri indri | reverse complement strand
TTTTTTTTTTTTAATTCTGAGCCTTTGCTTATGGTGTTCCTGGGTCTAGGATGACTTTCCTTCTTTTCTCCACCTGCAAATATCTATTCTTATTCATATTTAAGATCTAACTCAATATTCATCTCTCCTCTAAAGTATTCCTGGACTTTCTCAGGCCAAGTTAGTTATTCCTCTTTTCTTTACATAAGTATGTTCAAGTGCACATATTAATAATGTTGGATGTATACGTTCACGTCTGTCTCTCACAATGTGAGCTTCAAGCACAGAAACTGACACAGAGTAGGGGCTTGGTCAAGTTCAATAAGTGAATGGATCAAGAACAGGTACTTCCAAGAACTTGTCCCAACAGAAGCAACACTGGGATGTGGGTAAGAAACTTATTTATCTAAGCTGTCAACCTTACTTACTATTTCACTGAGAAAACAATCTGGAGAATGTAGGATCCCAATACCACACCCACTCCTGCACCCACACTGGCATTTACGCACTCTACCTCTCCTCCTGTTACTACGGAGGAACTTTCCCTGCCCCTACCTAAGGCCAGCCCTTCCAATTGTTCACTGGATTCCTCCCCTTCTCGCCTACTCACGGATATTGCTTTAGCAATTTTTGCCTATGTCCCTGATTCCTCTTCACCCCTTCCCTCTTGAACTCATTGCCTTTGGCCCCCTACACCACTATACCTGCTCCTGTCAAGGTCTCTGTGACCTCTGTGTTAAATCCAATGGTTGGTTCTTGGCCCCATCATACCTGCCAGATCAGCAGCTTTTCATCCCTCCTCCCTGCATTACTTTTTTAGAACTTGACTTCCAGGATACCTCATTCTCCTAGTTTTACTCCTATTTCATGGGCTTTTCCTTGGAACTCCTTTGCTGATTCCTCTTCTCCCAGACTTGTTAACTTTGGAATGAGCCAGGCCTCAGTCCTTATAACTCTTTTCTTCTCAATCTATACTCAGTCCTAAAATGATCTCCTCCAATTTCTTGCTTTTGAATGGCATCTACACAGTAACAGATTTCAAAATGTGTATCTCCAGCCTTGACTTTTCCTCTAAACTCCAGACTAGTGTATCTGCTGTTTATTCAGTATCTCCATGTAGATGTTTAATAGGCATCTCAAATTTAACATTCTAAAACCAAACTCCTAATTCTCTTCTCCAAATGTCTTCTACCCACAGTCTCTCCTCATTTAAGGAAAACTCCATAACTCTATCCTCCCTAATGTTCAAGCCAAAAAAATTGGAGGTATCTTTGGCAATATTCTTTCTTCCATGGCCCATATACAATCCTTCATCAAATCAGGTTGTCCAAACTCTGACCACTTCTCACTACCACTACTAACACCTCCCTGGTTCCTGCCACCATCATTTCTCACCTAGATTATTGCAACAGACTCTCAGCTGGGGTTTCTACTGCAATTCTTACTACACACTGCCCTTTTAAGACTATTCTAAACACCATATTTAGAGTGATTATGATAAGACAATGTAAGTCAGAACAGAGCCTCAAAAGGCTCCTGCTATGGTATGAATTTGTCCCCCCAAAATTCACATGTTGAAATCCTAACCCCAAAGGTTGGGACCTTTGGGAGGTGATTAGATCATGAAGGCAGAGCCCTAATGATTGGGATTAGTGTCCTTATGAAAGACACTGCAGGAGATCTAGCTAGCCCATACTGCCATGTGAAGTTACAATGAGAAGATGTTCTCTTCTGAGTGGGCCCTCACAAGACACTGAATCTGCTGGCACCTTGATCTTGGACTTCCCAGCCTCCAGAACTGTGAGAAATAAATTTCTGTTGTTCATAGGCTACTCAGTCTATGGTATTTTGTAAGAGCAGCCTGAATGGACTAAGACAGCTCCCACAGTTGGAATCCAACCATGGAAAAGTCAAAGCCCTTACAAAGTCTGTAAAGGCCCTACATGATCTGATGCACCATTACCTCACTGACCTCATCTCTTACTATTTTCCCTCTTAGTCATTCCATGGCAGCCACTGGCTCCCGGCTGCTCCTGTAACACACCAGCCATGGTCCATTCTAATGCCTGCTGTACTTATTGTTCCCTTTGCTTAAAACGCTTTTCCCCCAATAGCCATATCTTGCTTCTTTATTTCCTTCACAGTGATGCCTTCCTGACCATAATATTTAAAATTCTAATCTGCTCCTCTCCCTGTGTTCCCTGTCTGCATCCTCTCCACACCACTTACTTCCCTCAGTTGCTTTATTTTCCTCCATAGTACTTTATGGTCACCATTGTCCTGGTTCCTACCTCTTTACTCCATGTATTTTTTAAAAGTTTTTGCTTTCACCCTCAGAGGTGTCTTATTTTGAATAATAAATTAAATAATCACCTTGCATTTCATCACCTGGCATACTATTTTACTTATTTCTTTTGCTCATGTATACTTCCCCCTTTTAGAATGTAAGCTGTATGAGGGTAGGGAGTTTTGTATGTTTTGTTCCTTACTCTATCCCCAGTACCTAGAATGGTGACTGGCACATTGCCAAATAAATATTTGTGAAATGAATGAAATTATGTTTGTTTTTATAATAACAGAGGCAGCTGCACCCTTGTTTGGTCACTTTTCTTTTTAAAGGTGGAGAACTTGGTCTCAGCCTCAGGGTAACAACACTCACAACCCAGTCCAGGGAGCCTAGTGTGTGTTTAGAACCTCCAACTTTTAACAAAGAAGCCACATTGAATCAAGGAGCCAAAGAAAGGGTTCATTTGTAAAGTTCATGCCATCAGGAATCTTAGAAATGTGATCCATCAACCTCAGGCTCATAGCAAGGAGGTAGTGCTTGGGACAGCCCCATAGCACAAAGAAAGACATTCTTTAAATGTAAACACTTTTAACATAATTACCAAAGCCTTGCCCCCTCCGAGGCATAATGACTGTGTTCAGTGTCATGGGGAGGAAAACACACATTAGCCAGATGGCAGGTTTCGGACGCACGCCTGTGACATTATCTCTAATCATATACAGTCTATTTAATATCCGCTTTTTTTGTGGGCTTCACAACTTATAATTATTGCCAGCAGGAAAAAAGGAAAGAAAAGGTAGGGAAGTGTTGGAAGGGAGGGTTATATTAACAGACAGGAGGAAAAATTCTTTCTGATAGCAATAAACTATGTGAGAAAGATAGGCCAGAGCTTATTAGAAAATATTAGGAACTATATTTGGATTAAAAGTAAGAAAAGTAAATTGTACATAAGCTGTGAGACTGTGCAAGTCAGGAAGATCTTATAAGGCTTTCAGACTGTCTCACTACATTGTGTGTCTGTGACACTGGAAGGAAATTAGTGGGAAGTTATGAAATGTGTCAAATTTAGGGTCCAGACCAGCTATTTCATAAATCCAACTAGGACTTGGGAAGGCCTCCAAGGCTAATGAGCTGAACTTCTCCATTTTGTAAAAGAGGGGAAGGACCTGCAGGGCAAGGACTCAAATCCACCACGCAGTTCAGAGCACAGCTGAATCCTCTGTAGAAGGCAACTGTGACAGGAGCTCCTTTCTCATGTCAGGTACCCTTGGTCTGAAGGTGAGAGGAATTTCCTCCAAGCTTGGAACTGGGACCAGGAGGATGGCAGAGAACTTCTGAGAACAACATGAGGCTGAAATGGGAAACCTTTCTGGATCTAGCGATCCTGAAACTGAAGGCCTGACTCAAGATTGTGGCTTGCTTGTGTGTGTGTGTGTGTGTGTGTGTGTGTGTGTGTGTGTGTGTGTGTGTGTAGCAGGTGTGTATGTGTGGTATACACGTACATGCCTATTGAAGAGCTGAGTTGGAACACTGGAACACAGGGCTACAGGGAGCATCGAGCCCCAAGATAGGCAGGCTTCACTCCTGCTTCCCTTCCCACCTGGTACCTCAACCTCCTTTTCCCCTCTCTCTTACTCGGGTTTACCCATCCTTCAAGGCTACCAAGAAGCCCCCTTCCCCATACCCAGAACACAGAGAGTGGAAATGCAGTGGTTAAGCCTCTAAGCTTCAGTATCATGCCAACCTGTGTCATCTCCTAGAACTCTGTTTACTACTTGTAAAACCTTTATCTGAGTCTCAGCCTTCACATGTGTAAAAATTCCTACCTTTGCAGGACTGTGGTGAGGATTAAATAATATATTACTTTAAAGGGAACTAGTGTAGTCAGATAATTTACTGAAGTAATAATTTGTATATACATTTGTACATTTTTCCTTCCTCTTCTGCTCCAAGTAATAGCTAGGCTACTAGTCTTTGTTTCTCTGGGGGTTTTTGAAGCAGGAGAAATCAGAAGCTGCTTGGAGTCAGTGGTATTCTTGTGTTTTGTGAAGGCCAATGTGCACTGAAGAGATTGGACTGTGGGTGTCCTTAAGGAGAAAAGAAAAGGAAGGGAGCATGGATTTTGAGTCAAGATGCAGAGGTTATTTCTCACTTAGGGAAACAGATGAAGGTTGGTGAATCTGTCACTTGTACTCTGTGGCAGCATCCCAGGGTAAATGCAGGTTGCTGGGTCATGGACTTATGGTCCGGCAGATTCATCAAAGATTGTTTTGCCCTGAGCAATGCATGGGAGCAGCAGCACAGAGACATGAGGGAAAAGGAAATGCTTGTATTAGTAAAAACTGATCTGAACCAATAATCAGTAATCAGAGAGGCTACCACAAATGCTTCTGATACTTCGATGCTGCATGAGATCCTAAATCTTGGCAAAATATAGGGGTGGGGAGCTAGAGAAATGACAGAGACTTAATTTACAGACTAGTACAGTAGGATGAGGGCTACAAATTTAATTTAAATGCTTTTAACATAAAAAATAAATCTTATATATTCCTGAGTTTGTAGACCAAGATTTATATCCAATATAGTAGCATGGTGCCTGCCATGGGGGAATGCTCCATAAATGGCAGATGTTATCATCATTATTAAGTCACTCACTAAATGGATTTGAATAAGTAAAAATCATAGTGTGGATCAGATCACAGGAGTCAGTAAAAATCTAGGGGGTCAGATCAAGACAGGTCAAAAACACAAGCGAAGTGTCAGAAAGAAGCTAAACTCAAGGGACTAAAATAACAGAGTCAAAAACATAAGAATCCAATCCCAAATACCTTCTTGCAAAACATTTCACTGAGCACATATTTTGGACCGGGTCCTATCTAGATGTGAGAGTTACAATGATGAATCAAACCTGGTCGCTGGCATCAAGGAGCCCTCACTCTGGTGGAGGACAGACACATAAAGAGACTATTTCTGTTTAATGTGCTTGTAGTTGTCTTAGGGACCTTGTGCTATAGGCCAGCTTCCTGTTTTAGTTCTACCTCCTTTCTTCTTTTTCTGCTCAGAGGAGAGTCACTACCAAATAAGATTAGACTTCAGGCTCATAAGGGTGGCTGATGAAAGCAATTCAATGGCCAGGTAGGGATTTGGGGGCTGGAAGAAGGCATTTACTAGTGCAGGCACCACAGAGGAACTCCACTCCACTCTCAGCTTGGCATGAGGCTTTCCCTGCCCATGGAGTCACATCACCATTAAATGGCATAACCAGGCTTTTAGTTAGGACAGTCAGACTCCCAATCCTGAACTTTTCTCAATAAACCACGCTGTTCTCAGAAATGACCTGAGGAATTAATAGCTTATATTCTAATAAGGGGAAGAGCAGAAATAAAAATTAAAATACACTGTATTTATTTCCCAGGGCTGCCATAACAAATTACTACAAACTGGGTGACTTAAAACAACAGAAATGTATTTTCCCACAGTCTCGAGTCTAGAAGTCTAAAATCAAAGTGCCAGCAGGGCCATGCTCCCTCTTAAGTTTCTATGGAAGAAAACTACCTTGTCTCTTCCAGCTTCTAGTGCTTGCCAGCAGTCTTTGGAGTTCTCTGGTTTGTGGTAGCATTATTCTAATCTCTGCCTCATCACATGGTGTTTTCCCTGATTGTCTTTGTGTCCTTGTATCTTCACATGGCCTTCTCATAAGGACATCAGTCATTGAATTTAGAGCCTACTCTAATCCCTGTGATTGCGTCTTAACTTGATTACGTTTGTAAAGACCCTGTTTCTAAATAAGGTCAAATTCACAGGTACCAGCGGTTAGGACTTCAATATATCCTTTGGGGGCATACAACTAACCCGTAATACACACCTTAAAAATACATGCACATGCACATACCAGACATAAAGGAGAAAACAAAAACTTCTGGAGTTAATTTGCCATCTATAGATTCATTTATCTATTATACACTACTGAACATCATGAGAACACCCCCGTGAAAAACAAAGCCTACACTAAATGAACACAAACTTGCCTGACAGCTGGGCTTATTCAGCTGGCTTTAGGTCTGCCTGTTCTAATGGGTGGCTTGGACCATTACAGAGGAGCTGGAGGTAGAAGAGAATTCATCAGCCTAAAATACATGTACTCCAACACTGCTATGGACTGAATGTGCTTCCCCAAAATTCATATGTTGAAATCCTAACCACCAACATGATAGTATTAGGAAGAGGGGCCTTTGAGAAATAATTAGGTCATGAGGATGGAGCCCTAATTAATGGGATTAGTGCCCTTATAAAAAGTACTCCAGAGAGCTAGTTAGCTCTCTTTTTACCACGTGAGGCTGCAACAAGAAGTCAGCAGTCTGCAACCTGGTAGAGGGCCCTCACCAAAGCCCCACCATGCTGGCACCTTAATCTCAGACTTTTGGCCTTTAGAATTGTAGGAAATAAATTTATGTTGTTTATAAGCCACCCAGTCTATGGTACTTTGTTATAGCAACCTGGACTGACTAAGAAAAACATCCCATTTTTTCTCTTCCTATTTTTTTTTTAGAGACAGAGTCTTACTCTGTTGACCATACTAGAGTGCAGTGGTGCAATCATAACTCACTGTAACCTCAAACTCCTGGTCTCAAGTGATCCTCCTGCTTTGGCCTCCAAAGTGGTGAGATTACAGGTGTGAGACATTACACCTGGCCAACATCTCATTTTATAATGAGCAAACGGAGGACTAAGAAGGAAAGGAACCTGAACAAGATTTCATCATACATGGGCCATGGGAGCCTCAAAAGTTAGCCAAGATCAGGAGGCTGCTCTGAGAAAAATATTTCAGCAGCTTTAAAAAATACCAGTTGACTTCAAAATGTGTGAATATTTTGACCCAGCAATTCTACTGTTAGGGAATTAGTCTAATAGTTAATTAGCTGAAATGGTTAAGATTTAACCACAAGAAAATTCATCAAAGTATTATTAACGATGATGATATTAACAGTTATCATAAACTGAACACTAACTTTATATCATTGTACCATTAGTAGGTGCTTTATATACCTTCTCATTTCATCCTCAAAACAACTTGCCTTTCTTTTATGATGAAAAAACCTGATACATAGGGAGGTTAAGTAATCTTCCCAAGAACACACAAATAATAACTTAAAGAACTTGGGTTCTTCACATCTGTTTGATTCCAAGGCATCTGTTATGCTATGCCTTCTGCATAAAGGTATAAAGTCATCTTTAGGGGCCCCAAATGGAAATGCCAATGATTGAGAATCAGTTAAATATATTAAGGGGTATTCATACAAAAATACAATAGACCATTGCATGTGGTGTTATAGATTAGTATCTACTGATGTAGTGTATAGTGAAAAAAGGGTTGGTTATAAAACATTACTTACTGTGTGATTATGTGGGTACTTATACTGGTTTGAATGGATAGATAAATATAAAAACATTAATCCTCAATATTTCTGGGTGGTGGGATTGCAGATGAGTTTTACTTTTGATTTTCTATATTTATAATATTTCTACAGTGAACAAGGAATTAATAACAAGAAAAAATGAATTTTTTTCCCCAAAACAAAAAGGTTTCCAATAAATAGGGAGAGAGGATTTCCTAAAAAGGTATTTCTAGGACAGCATCTTCAACTTGAACTCAACTCATTAGCTTTCCCTCTCAAGACAAAATCCATCTCCCTCTACAGTACATGGAAATTAGCAGTGTCTCACAAGGAAAAAGGGCTAATTTTCTTGGACTTAGCAAAAGTACCCGGGCAGTTAAGGCTACTATGGCACCCGAGTATTAGAGGGATTTCAGGGCACATTGCCTCTACCTTGTGGCTAGAGGAATCTAATAATATCCTGCCATTTCTTTTTTTTCTTCTTTCTCCTGAAAATGCAGCAGGTAAAGCTTCTGATTGAATTCTATCTTGATTTCATTAAATATTCATAAAGGCCAATTAGAAGAGGAGAAAGAGAGGCCACGAGGCCTCCCCTTCCATCATGCTGTCAGAGGCTGCCTGGCTGACCGTCAGGCATGGGCCAGCCAGTGGTCAATATGGCCATGATCTTTCTGCACTCTCCTCCAGGGTCACTTCTCACCTTCCCAGCAAGGGACCTGGAACTGGCAGGGAGTGAGAGGAAGGGGCCAGGTGAGGAGAGACAGCTCATAATTCTGACAGCAAGGTGCTTAGTGTGTAGAATGCAAAATGCAAATTCTGGGAAACATCCTCAATCACTGCTGGAATGGAAATCTTTCCCTAATGAGTGATGACGATGGGAAAGAGCTGATTGCACTGAAGAAAAACTGCTTAAAATTCATAATCAATCAAGCAAGTTGATTTTAACCTTTTATAACTAAGCCACCCATTCTAGCTTCCTTTATTGGCCAACTGGAGCTCATCTCTCCCTACCTTGTTTTCCCCATCTAGCTCAGACAGTAGGTGCCACTGGAGACCCCGAGAGAGACTTGAACATATCAGGAAGGTAGAGTGAAGGACCCAAGAGAGCTTATCCATCCCAATGCTTTAATTTTACAGTTGAGGGGACAAGGATCAGAGAGGGCTTGACAATGTTATATGGTCAGCGGCAGTGCAACCAGCTTTCTGTGAGCAAACCACTGAAGAATACCATGAAAGATCATGTATTGAAAGTCCAGATTTCTAGGTTTAGGACTCTGTTTTGCTATCAAGAGCTGTGTGATATTGGAAAAAAGTATTTACACTATTTTCAGGCTGCAGAATCCATATTCAAAAATGGCAATAATCATGCCAACGATAATATATTTTTCCCTATTTCACAGGGGTCTTTGGAGACTCAAATAATAAAAAGAATATAAGGGTGTTTTGAAATGTGGTAAAGTATCCTGTTATTATTAGAGATTTCCTTTCCATTTTCCAAGCCTTTAGGTTTCCCCCTCCAAACCACATTCCACACAGGTATTGGCAAGATCTTCTCAAAACTCGGATCTAACCTTGCCATTTATCCTTTATCTAACCCCTCCTACATTGTCCTTTGGATGAAGTCTAAGCTCTAAGGGTGGCATTCAGGAACCTTCACAATTTGGAATTTGCCTTCTCTTCTCTGAGCTTCAGTTTTCTGGTTAATAAAACGAGAAAACTAATACCTACCTCGGAAGACTATTGTGATAATTAGAATTCACATGTGTAAAGTGATCAGCATGGCTCCTGGCTCATCATAGCTGGTCTATATAGCTTAACTATTACTTACTAAGTTTTATAACCCTGGAACATGGGTAGATAAAGGGTAATTTTCACGTTGATTTTGCAAATGAGATATGAGAAGCCCAGAGAGGTGAAGACATTTGATTATAGCTACACAACTAGAATTCAGAACTGAGACTTCACTCTTGGGCTTTTTGCTCCTGGAGGTGGGGATGTGGCAGGAAGTGGCAGGGAGGAGGAGCAGGTATGGTGCTACCTAAGCCTGCCGGCATGAAATGATTCTTTTCTGAGATACCTCTGCCTAGTCCAAAGGTATAGAATACAGTTTTATTTTCTAACATAATTACAAGGCCTTAGGTTGTAGCTATGTCTAACTTTTCTTGCCTCATTTCAAACTAGTGGAAAATGAAATAAAGCAAAGAGTGCTTCAGTTATGCTAAACAATTGCTTGAATAAAAATGGAATATGAAATTCTCAAACAATAACTTATTATGTTTGTTTTTTTTAATTGCTCTATTTCTCCTCTGGGCCCTATTTCAAGGGAGTAAAGAGAAATTGAGTGAAAAAGCAAACAAATGTATCATTCAAAAGTGATTTTCTGAAGACACTAGATTACATGGGGCGGCTGGGTGAGCCATGGGCAGGGAGTCAGGAAACCTGGATCTGGTCTCCCTTGACTTAACCTTGTCTTTCCTGGTCTCCTCACCCATCAACTTAGGCCTGCCCTAAGTCCCAGATTCACCTTGATAGTAAACAAAAAGATGAGCCCTCAAAAAATTCTATTTCATTCATTCATTCATTTAACAAATATTTATTGAGCCCATACCATGTACCAAGCTTTGCTAGGTAGAGTACAAAGATAGGAAAACAGAACAGAGTCTGCCCTTATATAGCATTTACAGTCTACTGGGGGGAGACAAATTTTTAAAAATAATCAAATATTCACATATATGATTTCACCCTTTAATAAGTATCATGAAGAAAAACTTTGGGGAGCCATGAAATATTTAACAGGAGGATCTATAGTTGGGGGTGTGGGTAGGGTCAGGAAAGATTTCCAAGAGGAGAAGACATTGGGGCTGATAAGCATTTGGAGTTAAGAAGGCACAAGGGATATGAGTAGAGTGGGTTGGAGTGCTCCAGTCAGAGGGGACAGCATGTGTAAAGGCTCTGAGGTAGGAGGGAACAATGGCATATTCAAGGAACTAAAAGAGAGCAGAGTGCCTGGAACGTAGAGGTAGAAACCAAGAAAGAAAAGGCTGGAGAGGAGGGAAGGGTCCAGACCCCTCAGAGCCTTCCAGGCCAGGGAATATAGTCTGGGAAACAAACTATTCTCAGAGAAGCCATTAATTTTTTTAAAAGGGGATGGGCATGATCAGATTTGTATCACAAAGGAATTGTTAAATTCTAGAAGGCTTTATTGTAAAAAAATGTCATATTCATTCTGAAATTCATGTGAAAATGCAAAGGACCTAGAATACCCAAAATAACTTTGAAAAAGAATAAAGTTAAAGTACTAACACAACCTGACTTTAAGAATTATTATAAACCTACAGTAATCAAGGCAGTGTGGTTTGGGCATAATTAGATCCATGGAATAGAATAGAGTCCAGAAATAGACCCACACATATGTAGACAACAAATTTTCAACGAAGATGTGAAAGCAATTCAGTGGAGAAAGAATAATTTTTTTTTCAACAAATGGAGCTGGGACAATTGATTATCACATGGGAAAAAAAGATTTTTGATCCATATCTCACACCGCATATGAAAATTAACTGAAAATGGCACATAGACCTAAAGGTGAAACCTGAGACTCAAAAACTTCTAGAAGAAAACATGGAAGACCTTTGTAACCATGGATTAGGCAAAGATTTCTTAGATACAACACCAAAACCATGATCCATAAAAGAGCAAATTGGTCAAAATTTTAAAACTTATTCTCATTAAGAGAATTGTTAAGATAATTAAAAGACAAACCATAGACTGGGAGAAAATATTTGTAAATAATATATCTGATAAAGGGCTTGGATCCAGAATACGTATATAAAGAACCCTCAAAATTCAATAATAAGAAAACAAGTAACCTGATTAAAAAAAAAGTGGGCAAAAGATCTAAACAGACACTTTACTAAAGGAGATATGCAAGTGGCAAATAAGCACATGAAAAAATGTTCAACATCATTAGTCATTGGGGAAATGCAAATTAAGACCACAGTGAGATACCACTACATATCCATTAAAATGGTTAATACTAAGACTACCCATACCAAGTGTTGGTGAGGAATGGAGGAGCTGGAAATCTCATGCATTGTTGGGGATGTAAAATAGCATAGCCATTTTGGAAAAAAGTTTGGTGGTGTCTTAAAAAAATTAAACAAAAAACTACATATAATCCAGCCATTTCATTCCTAGGTATTTCGCTAAGAGAAATGAAAGCTTATGTCCTTATAAGAAGTTGTATAATATATGAATGTTCAAAGTAGCTTTATTTGTAATAGACAAAACCTGGAGACAATTCGAATGTTCACTGACAGGTGAACACAGAAATAAATTGTGGTACATCTACACAATGAAATACTACTCAACATCAAAAAGGAATGAACCATCGATACACACAACAATGTGGCTGAATATAAAAGAAGCCTGACAAAAAAGCACACGTACTGTATAATTCGATTTTTATTAAATTCTAGCAAGATGCTGTATGATTCTGCTCATATAAATTCTGGAAAATGCAAACTAATCTATAGTGACAGAGGAAGAGTGGTGGTTACCTGGGGATGAGTGGGAGTTGGGGAGAGGGGAGAGGAAGTGATTATAAAGGGGCACAGGAAATGTTTGGGGGTGGCATATTGTTCATTATCTGATTGTAGTGGTTGTTTCATGGTGGTATTAATATGCCAAAACTTATCAAATTGTACACTATAAATATGTACATTTTATTGTATGTAAATTATGTCTCAACTAAAAATTTTTTAAAATAAAAAACAAACAAAAAAGCCGGCTGTAATGAGGAAATAGATAGGAAATATATGGTGGTAGTGAAGGGGAAGGCACAAGTGAGTGTAGGGTGACCAATTAGAAGACTATTATTAAAGTCCAATAGGCAAATGGTGATAATTTAGAAGAGAACAAAGCAGTGAAGATGGTGAGACGTAGAAGGATCCAAAGGATTTAGGAGTTAAAAAGGAAAATACCAGTGATGGATTGCAAGGAGAGATGTAGAGTGGGGGAGAGGGAGGGCTAAAGGACGATGTCTAGATTTTTGGATGGCCTATTCTATGCCATTGGGAAGGTGTATTCAGTATGCGCGGAATACTGAAGGAAGCCCTCAATCCTTTCACCTCACTCCCCTACTCCCATACCATCACCATTTCCCTGGTCCAGACCGTATCATCTCTTGCCTGCTCTGGTATAACACCTTCTTCCCTAATCTTCCCGTCTCCAGCCTTACCTTCTGCGATTGATTCTTCACATAGAAACCACAGTCATCTTCCTATACGGCCTACCAGCCATTTCATTTCCTGCTAAATTCCTTCCCACAACTCCCCATTGCCCTCAGGACAAAGTTCAAGATCCTTAGTCTGACACTTGTGAGGCCTTCCATGACATGGCCCCTTTCATCTTCTGAAGCCACCTGGACTTAGCTCCAGACATACTGAATTGACTGTTGCTTCTTGAATGTTTCCCACCTCCTTGCCTGTGCATAAATTGCCTCCTTTGCTTAGAACTCACTTCGTGAAGTATCATCCAATGCCCAAGGCTTGGTTTGGTGCCTTCTAGATGCTTTTTCATCATTTTGTGGTTCCTTTTATCAGAGCATATATTTCTTTGGCTGGTATTTGTCTGTGGCTTTAATTTGGTCCCTGTTTTGAGATGCCCTGTCTTTCATCTTTATAGACATCTCCTTTCATCTCCCCTCCAAGTCAGTGGATCTATTTGTTCTTCCTGGACCCCGCCTGGGAGTCTGAGTCCTGTTCAACATCTAGCAGGGTACCAGCCACATAGTAGTTGCCTGAGGGGTATCTATGAAATGTATGGCAGTCTTAGCTTTGGACTCAGGCTTAGCCTCCTATGTGCAATGTTGCGGGTGCTAACCAGCTGTTTGCTTGTTGACTTGACCTGCCTCCCCAGTCCCTGGGCTCTGCCTATCCATTGGGAAGCTCCCTACTTCACCTTGTATATTAATGGCTCAGTTCAATGGGGGACTCTCACGGCTTTGGACACCAGGTGGTGGTTTCAGTGATGTCGCCAGGGCCAGGTCTCTTGTTCAGCATTTGTCCTACCTCCAGGAGGCATGTCCTAGACACTACCTGCCTTTCATGCCTCACCTAGTGCCACAATGCCTCCCTTCCTCACACACTGTGTTGAGAATCTATGGAGTCGAACCTGTGCTAGGCAATAGGGAGATGAAGGCAGATGAGATACAGTCACTGGCCTCAGGGAACTCCGAATGTGGCACTATGTGAGTTGTTCCCATTCCCTGATTCTTGGTTTCCCCATCTATAAGATAATGTCTAAGGTGCTTTTTCCTTGATAATATCATGCTTCTGAGATTAGAATGAAGTATGTCACAGAAAGGTAAAGGTGAATAAATTGTAGATGACAAGGAACTAAATGCCTGAAAGAAATATGGAACACTGATAAAATAATCTCAATTATTGCTCAGCTAATTATTTTAACTTCTCGACAAAGGAGATGACTATGGTTGTGCTGAAACACACATGCCCATGGGTTGCTGTCATTGCTTAAAGTGTAGTGTTTATGGTTAAAGCTTCATGAGCAGCATGGATTATGACATGAGTAGCATATAAAATGCTTACTTGACAGTTTATGAGAGGAAGTTTCTGAGATGCATGGCCTATGTCTTCAGGAGGCAGTTTAGTGTGAAGATTTGGAATAAAGATTTGGAACTATCCGTTGTATTCAAATATTAGCTCAACAAATTCCTGGTTGTGTAAACTTGGGCAAATAACTTTGCCTTTCTGTTCCTCTGTTTCCTCATCTGCAAAATGGGGATATAATGAAAACCTACCTCAGAGGGTAATTATGAGGATTAAGTAAGTAGGGCTCAATGAACATTAGCAATAATTATTATTATCCACAATGACCTAGTCTGGTTCTGATTTCCCAAAGAAGAAACATAGATTTATTAAGATATAGAAACTTCAATGCAATAATTATTACCAAACCTAACATTTATATGTTGTTGCTTCCATTGGCTCATGCTTCTCCCTACTGTTACAAGATGGGGAACTGTACCCAGCCTGCAGTTGCAAGTCACATGACTCTCTCCAATAATAAATGTGATAACATTCCCTGGAGGATTTTCTCTTTCAAAATTTTAATTACAATCCAATGCCTTAATTTAATTAGACCCTTCAACCTACCCAAAAAGCTGATACAAAATAGAATAGGCAATCATGAGCTCTGGTAACTAACAAGTAATCTTTAGGTGGTAGAAACATAAATTGTGGGTTATTCATTTTCTGCAAAGCCCTGTCTTTTCTTCTTTAATGTGTTTTTTAAATTAATTCATTAATTCATTAATTTATTTATTAGATTAATTTTTTTATTTCAATAGATTTAGGGGGTACAAGTGTTTTTCATTACATAGATAAAAGTCCTGTCTTTTCAAGGGTTCTTAACCTTCAGAATTTTTAGTCCTACCAGCCACTCTATCGAAGACACTCAGTCACAGAAAAAGGGAAGCAAAAAGCACACTGTTTTCAAGGAGTCTATTTCTATTCTTGCATTTTTACATTCACCATGTATGATAAAAATTTAGGGACATAATACTGAAACAATGTTTTGTAACAAATTTACTGCAATGTCTTTAAAACATAGTCAACCAAAGTAATATAACAATTATTGCAAATAAATGCTAATTTGAGTGTAACTAAAAAACACAGCTATAATAAACCAAAAAGAATTAAGATGTAGAATCAGTATATCTCATATAGATGGTTTCTGGAATTGAGGGAAATAATAACAGCTATCATTTAGCTGAGCATTTCCTGTTCTTAGCACTTTATACAAATTTTATTCTCTCAATAACCCTATCCCCAAATAAGACATGGCAATACCACAACAGCAACAATGACCCAGGCCCTCCAGTTTTCACTTTGTGTCAATATGTGGTAGTATTCATACATTCATTTGAAAAATACTAATTGACCACTTACTATGTGCCAGACTCTCTTACAGTCACTAGGAATATGACAGTGAATAAAAGTGACAAAAACCCCCGCCCTCAGGAGCTTACTTTTAATTGAGGGAAACAGACAATAACAAAAATGAGTATAATATATAGTATTAGGTTATTACATATGAAATGTCCAATTTCCTTAAGTACTAAATTTGACAGTTGATATCTCTTACATTTCCCTTTGACGCTTCTTGTTTTATTTTTATTGTGAAGGTGCATCCTCAGTCTTTCAAATGCATTGTTTGGCTTGTGATTACCTTTCCAAATTTTTTTAGAGCAATTATTGTGAAACCATGGATAAGTCAAAAATTTGTGTTATTTTCCAGTATGAGTTTCCTCATGGAAACAATGCTGCACACACAGCTCAAAATATCAACAAAGCATTTGGGAAGGCTGTGGCTAGTGAATGCACAGTACATTGATGGTTTGAGACGTTCTGTTCTGGTGATTTTAATCTTGAAAATGAGCCACATGGGCAACTTGAGATCAAGGTAGAAAATGATGAGCTGAAGGCTGTAGTGGAAGCAAATCCATCTCAACCTATGCATGAATTAGCAGATTTGATGTTACTATTCCAGCAATATTGGACCATTTGAAACAAATCAGCAAAGTAAAGAAGCTTGATAGATGAGTTCCGCATAAATTAAGCGAGCATCAGAAGAGAAATTGTCTCAAAGCTTGCCTTTCTTTTCTGTCATGACATAAAGGAGAACTGTATCTATACCATATTGTTATGTGTGATGAAAAATGTATTCTTTTTGACAATCGCAAGGGTTCAGCACAAAGGCTGAATAAAGTTTAAGTGCTGAAACATGGTCCAAAACCAAATGTTCACCTAAAAAAGCTAATGGTGTCTGTTTGGTGGTCCAGTGCTGGCTAATTAATTACAGCCGATGTCTACTGAAACCAGTTGGATGATATAATGAGGATGCTTGCAATTAAGCAGCTACGATTGGTCAATAGAGACAGGCTAATCCTCTTGCAAGAGAACACTCAGCCACAAGTCACATAAACAACGCTGCTCAAACTATAGAAGCTTGACTTGGAAACTCTCTGTCATTCACCATATTCACCAGACCTTGCACCAACTGACTACTATTTCTTCTAGGCTTTGGATCACGTCTTGCAAGGAAACAAATTCAATTCTCTATAAGCTGCGGAAAACGCCTTTTACAAGTTCATCACCACTCGCCCTCCAGGCTTCTTTGCTGCTGGCATAAATAAGCTACTGTTAAGATGGCAAAATTGTGTTGATAGTTTAGGTGCATATTTTGATTAATTGTACTGTTTCTTGTTTGAGATATAGTAAACTACAGTTTTGTTTCAAAATTGGACATTTCATATTTAATGACCTAATACTTTAAGGTAATAACAAGTGCTATGGAGAAAAGTCAAACAGGGAAGAAACATAACAGGTGTTTAGAGATCAACATAAAATTTTAGATGAGATAGCCAGGGGAGGCCTCACTGAGAATGTGACATAAAAACCTAAAGGAGGGGAGGGAACCATGGAGATACAAGGTATATTAATATCGAGCAATAAACTTAATCTTCCTGTTAACTCATAAAAACCAACAAAGCATGCTATTTTACCTAGAAAATCAAACTCTTTGAGCTTGGAGAGAGATGCATCATGTACTGATCGTGACTGTGTGGCAGGCATCATGCTAGGTACCGTGAAGGATGCAGAGACAAGTGGCCCTGCCCTCCGTAAGCTTGGGTTGTTGGGGAGAAAAGCATGTGAGAGATGGCTGTACCATAAGAACAGGGGCAGTAAGTTTTCAAAGAGAGGAAAAAACAGTTCTGTAGAGGAAATGATTATGAAAAATTGGAAAGGGATTGGGGGTGAGGGAGGCAGACCTTGGAGCTGAGCTTGGCCCACAGGTCGGAAAAACAAATGGAACAGTATATTCAGAGATACAGATGTGGAAATCAGAGGGCGAGCGGTGATGACATTGCAAGCAGATGGGGCAAGGGGAGCTAGATGAGATTTGTGAGGAAGGTAAGGGGAGGTAACAGTTTATACAATTTGGTTATTGCTTGTCATAAAAACAAAGAAATCAAATGATTTGCATTAATTGGCTTATGTGAGTAGGCAGCTTAATACAATATAAAATCATTTTTAAATCCATAGAGGAATGATGTGAGCTATAAATAAGTGAATAAGTACATTCTGCATCAGATGATTGAAGAAGACAGGTCTCTTTCTGTGGCCACAAAAACCACTTCGCTGTCTACACATCTGAGCCGAGTGTATACATCGACTGTGGAATCCACTCAGGCCTTCAGAGATGTGCAATATGGTCTGGTGATATGTGGGATGCTTGCCTAGCTGGACAATGTGGCCGATCGCTACAATGCCTGCTTGTTAGGGTCTTGTGTAGCTTCAATGTGGTCTTGGATGTGGAAGCACTTTGTAAGCTCTGATGCACTGACTGCTTCACCATCAATACTCACCATTAGCACCACATGCCTTTCCTATCCTTAACTTTGCCTTTCCTTATCAAATGAAGTGAAAAAGAAAATAGAGAGAATTTGGTATTGGAGAGAATCTTTCTACTTCCTACATTTAGCTATATGGCTTTGGGAAAATCTTAAAACCAATGTTTTCTTATCTAGAAACTGGAGCCTAATGAAAACTCATAAGATTGTGACAAGATTTAAATGAAATAATGCAGCTGCCATACTATGGTGCTTGATAAATGAACATTTCTGTTTACTTTTTGAAGATTCCACAGGACCATGTACTTCCCTCAAAAGCAAGGAAATGGGTAATCTATAAGACTGCATTCTATTCTGGAGCAGCCAGGGAGGAGAGGCCTGGCGGTAAGACACCCTGAAGGTTTATACCAACCAGCCTAAAGGAATCTTTAGTCTACACAGTTCCTCATTCCCCACCCTGGAGGTTCTCACTCTGAAATGATTCACATCTGCAATTTTTTGGAGCCACTGACCCTTATTCATGTCAGCTTAAGTAACTTTTACTGGGTATTTACTGTTTCAGTCACAATGTAGGTGCCAAGATCTAGACAAAGTTAAAATCCAAAGGAGCTCATGATAGAGTTGGGGCCACACCATGATCGATGCACAGTGCTGGGGACCCAGAGGAGAACCACATCATCCAGTCTGAGGAATCCTGGAAGAGATTACAGAATTGAAACCAGTGCCAGATCTTGGAGTGCAAGTTTGCCAGATCAAGAAGAGGAGTGTAGAGAATTGCTCAAGCAGAAGTATGGAGTGTTAAAAGAGGGGTGTGTGTGTGTGTGTGTGTGTGTGTGTGTGTGTGTGTAATGAGTATCTTGAGAAGGGAAGGGTAGGGAAATTTGACTTTCAAAAATTTTTAGTGACATTTCCAAGCTCTTTTTTCCCTTTTACTCCAAAGTTTGTGCAGTTCCCTTTTCTAAAAGCCATTTCTCTTATGACTCCCTATTCTTTTGGGGAAGGCACTAACTTGATCCTGACCTTGTAAGAGAACAACTCAGTGAAATTGTGATTCACTCCTTCAGGCCCCAGCTGACAACTTGTGATTATGCCAAATCCCAATCAATTCATAATGGGTCAACTCACTCTCACAGGGTCGCCCTGATTCATGGCCTGGCAAACTCCTCAAGATCAGGCTTCCAAAGTAGCTTAAAAGTTGGCTTTTCCAGAGGTCTGGATAGAAGATTCAACCATTACTGGACATCTACCCCAAAGAACAAAAGTCGCTCTATGAAAAAGACACCTGCACCCGAATGTTTATAGCAGCGTAATTCACAATTGCAAAGGTGTGGAAACAACCCAAGTGTCCATCAATACATGAGTGGATTAGTAAAATGTGGTATATGTATACCACGGAGTACTATTCAGCTTTAAGAAACAATGGTGATATAGCACCTCTTGTATACTCCTGGATAGGGTTGGAACGCATTCTACTAAGCGAAGTATCCCAAGAATGGAAAAACAAGCACCACATGTACTCACCATCAAATTGGTAGT
>RJWJ010030845.1:2500-19612 GCA_004363605.1 Indri indri | reverse complement strand
TATATCTCAAACAAGAAGCAGTACAATTAATCAAAGTATGTGCCTAAACTATCAACATAGTTTTGCCATTTTTTTTTTTTTTTTGAGATGGAGTCTTGCTCTGTCACCCAGGCTGGAGTACTGTGGCGTCAACCTAGCTCACACCAACCTCAAACTCCTGGGCTCAAGCCATTCTCCTGCCTCAGCCTCCCAAGTAGCTGGGACTACAGGCACACACCACCATGCCTGGCTAATTTTTTCTATTTTTAGTAGAGATAGGGTCTCACTCTTGCTCAGGCTGGTCTCAAAGTCCTGACCTCAAACAATCCTCCCACCTCAGCCTCTCAGAGTGCTAGTAGTTTTGCCATCTTAATGGTAGCTTGTTTATGCTAGCAACGAAGAAGCCTGGAGAGAAAGTGGTGATGAAATTGTGAAAAGTGTTTTCCACAGCTTGTTGAAAATTGAATATTTTTTCTGTAAGAAGTGGTCCAAAGCCTGGACTTGGTCAGTTGGTACAAGGTCTGGCTAATACAGTGGATGACAGAGAGTTTCCAAGTCCAGCTTCTGTAATTTGAGCAGTATTATTCGTGCGACATGTGGTCGAACGTTGTCTTGCAAGAGGATTGGACTGGCAGGCCAATCTTGGCTGCTTAATCACAAGCATCCTTATCATTTCATCCAATTGGTTGCAGTAGACTTCTGCTGTAATCAATTGACCAGGTTTCGTGAAGCTGTAGTGTATAATACCAGCGCAGGGCCACCAAACAGACACCATTAGCATTTTTGATGAATATTTGGTTTCGGACTGTGTTTCGACACTTCATCTTTATCCAACCATTGTGCCGAGTGCTTGCAATTGTCAAAAAGAATCCATTTTTATCACACGTAACAATACATTGTAGAAACGGTTCACCTTTATGTCATAACAGCAAAGAAAGGCAAGCTTCAAGACAATTTCTCTTCTGGTGCTTATTTAATTCATGAGAAACCCATCTGTCCAGCTTCTCTACCTTGCCAATGTGTTTCAAATGGTCCAATATTGTTGGAGTAGTAACATCAAACCTTGCTGCTAATTCATGCGTAGGTCGAGATGGATTCACTTCCACTACAGCTTTCAGCTCATCATTGCTCTCCTTGGTGTCAGGTCGCTCACATGGCTCATTTTCAAGATTAAAATCACCAGAACAGAACTTCTCAAACCATCAATGTGCATTCATTAGCCACATCCTTCCCAAACATTTTGTCGATATTTCAAGCTGTCTGCGCTGCATTGGTTCCATGACGGAACTCATATTTGAAAATAACATGAATTTTTGACTTATCTCTGGTTTCACAAAAATTACTCTAAAAAAATTTGAAAGATAATCACAAGGCAAACCGTGCATTTGCAAGACTGAGGATGTACCTTCACAATGAACATGAAACAAGAAGTGTCAACGTGAAATGTCAGATCAACTGTCAAACTTAGTACTTAAGGAAATTGGACATTTCATACTTAATAACCTAATACATTCTACTTGAAGTGGTAAAATCTCAATTGTAAGTTAAGTGTGTACACTGAAATACTTTTTTTTTTTTTTTGAGACAGGGTCTCACTCTTTCACCCAGGCTGGAGTGCAGTGGCGTGATCATAGTTCACTGCAACCTCCAACTCCTGGGGTCGAGCGATCCTTCCTAGTAGCTGGGGACTACAGGTGTGCACCACCATGCCCAGGTTTACTTTTTGTAGCGATAGGGTCTCGCTTCATTGCACAGATTGGTCTCGAACTCCCAGACTCAAGCAATCCTCCTGCCTTAGCCTCCCAAAAGTGCTGGAATAACAGGTATGAGCCACCATACTCAGTGAATGCTTAACTATAAACTATACAAAGAAATGTTTTCAAAAACACAGTAGATAAAATAAAAAATGTTCAAATAACCCAAAAAAGGGCAGGAAATGGGAAAGAGGAAGGCAAAACAGAAGGAACAAACAGAAAATAGATAATAAAATAAATAAATGTGTTTGGTGATTAAAATCCAAACATAGTGATCACCATGCCCAATATAAATAAATGATCTAAATGTGTCTATACCAATTAAAAGAAATTTCCAAAATGAACTTTTTTAATTGATGCAACTATAAGCTGTTTTCAAGAAACTCACTTTAGAATGATATAGGTATTTTAAAGTAGAAAATGAGGCCAGGCGTGCTGGCTCATGCCTATAATCCTAGCACTTTGGAAGATTGAGGTGGGAGGATTGCCTGAGGTCAGGAGTTTGTGACCAGCCTGAGGCAAAGAGCAAGACTCTGTCTCTACAAAATATAGAAAAATTAGTCGGGCATGGTGGCATGTGGCTGTAGTCCTAGCTACTAGGAAGGCTGAGGCAGGAGGATGGCTTGAGCCCAGGAGTTTGAGGTTGCAGTGGGCTATAATGATACCACTGCACTCTAGCCTGGGTGACAGAGCCAGACCGTGTCTCAAAAAAAATAACATAAAAAGGTAGAAAATGACAAAAGGTATACCATGAAAACACTAATCAAAGTTAGGTTATAGGCTCTCACCTGTAATCTTAGCGCTTTGGGAGACCAAGGTGGGAGGATTGCTATGATGATGCCACTGCACTCTAGCCTGGGCGACAGAGCAAGACCCTGTCTCTAAAATAAAATAAAGTTAGAATGGATATATTCGTAGCAGAAAATTAGACTTTAGAGCAAAGAAAATGGTGAGAGAGATGAAGAATATTACATAATGACGAAAGAGCTAATTCACCAAGAACCATTAATAATCCTAAATGTGTTTGTACCTAACAACAGAGCTTCAGAATACCTGAGGCAAAAACTGGCAGAAATGAAAGGAGAAATAGATAATCCACAATTTTACTTGGCAACTGTAACATTCCTCTCTCAGTAATTGACAGAAATACTGGACATAAAATCAGCAAGGATATAGAAAAACTGACAACCAACTTCATCTAATTAATATTTATAGGATACTCCCCATCAGTAGCACTGTCCACATTCTTTTTCAAGTGTACATGGAACATTCAACAAGATAGACTATATTTGGGATCATAAAACAAACCTTAATGAATTTAAAAGAATTGAAATCATACAAGCTATGTTCTTTAATCATAATGGAATTAAATTAGAAATTAAATTAGAAATCAATAAAAGGAAAATCTTCAAGTACTTGAAATTAAACACCACACTTCCAAATAATCCATGGGTGAAAGAGGAGGTAATTAAGGAAAATTAGAAAATGTTTTGAACTGGGCAAAAATGAAAATGCAACATGTCAAACAGTGAGAGATACAATATATGATATGATGTATACTGTAATATAAAGTAGACCAATTACCAATATTTGCATGTT
The DNA here is from genome assembly GCA_004363605.1 of Indri indri. Taxonomy (NCBI): domain Eukaryota; kingdom Metazoa; phylum Chordata; class Mammalia; order Primates; family Indriidae; genus Indri; species Indri indri. The sequence goes on along the minus strand of RJWJ010030845.1, from coordinate 16,280 downwards.
CATACCTTTATTTATTCATCATGGACACACAAAATCAGCAAAATAGTCAAACAGCAAGTTTTAAGGTATTGTATATTCACCCAGTTAGTAAAATAAGCCAGTTAATTTGACAGGTAAGTATTAAATAATCATGCTGTCAGACGAGTGAGGGAGAAAGTAAAAAACTTAACAAGGTAGGATGATGTGGCTAAAGCAGTGCTTAGAGGGAAATTGATAGTATTAAATGTTTATATGAGGAAAATGAAAGTTCTCAAGTCAATAATCTTAGTTTCCACCTTAAAAAATAGAAAAAGAAGAGAAAAATAAAACCAAAACAAGCAGAAAGAAGGCAGTAGTAAAGATGAGACCAGAAATCAATGAAATTGAAAACAAGAATAGAGAAAATCAGTGAAAGCAAAATCTGGCTATTTGGAAAGTTCAATAAAATTGATAAGCCTCTAGCAAGGCTGACAAAGATAAAAAGAGAAGATGCAAATTATTAATAGCAATATCTAGAATGCTAGGATACCCACCCCCAGACTTCTTCAAAGGCTAGTAAAGAAATACTACACATATTTGACAACTTAGAGGTAATGGACCAATTCTTCAAAAACCACAAATTATAAAACTCATCCAAGATGAAATAGATAATCTCAATAGTCTGATATATCTATTAAAGAAATTGAATTCACAGTTAAGAAGAATAAAGTTGGAGACATTCATGCCCAACTTTAAGACTTACTATAAAGCTACACTAATCAAGACAGGGTGGAATTGGCAAAATGATGGACACCTGGTCCAATAGGTGAGGTCGTACAAGTGTGGCCATTTGATTTTTGACAAAAATGCAAAAGCAATTTAATGGAGAAAGGATAGTCCTTTCAACAAGTGATGCTGGAAAAATTGGATGTCCACATGCAGAAAAAATGAACCTGGATCTCAAGCTTATACCTTATATAAAAATTAACTCCAAATGTATCACAGGTCTAAATGTAAAACTATAAAACTTTAAGAAGTAATATATAAGAGAAAATGACCTAGGGTTAGGCAAAGTGTTCTTAGACATGAGACCAAAATCATAATTTATAAAAGAAAAAGTTAATTACCTGGACTTCATCAAAATTAAAAACCTTTGCTCTGCAAAAGACACTGTTGAGAAGGAAATGATAGAGACTGGGCCACAGACTGGGCGAAAATCTTTTCAAATCACATATCCAACAAAGAACCCGTATCCAGTAAGTATAAAGAACTCTCAAAACTCAACAGTAACGAAACAAACAATCCAATTTAAAAATAAACAAAACACTTGAACAGATTCTTCACCATAGGGGATGTAAGGATGACAAGCATGTGAAAAGATGTTTAACATCACTAGCATCAGGGAGATGCAAATGAAAACCATGACAAGATACTGCTCCACACCTATTAGAGTGGCTAAAATATAAAATACTGACAATACCAAAAGCTAGTGAGGATGTGGAACAACAGGAGCCCTCATATATTGCTGGTGGGAATGTAAAATGGTACTGCCACCAAGGAAAAGGTTAGCAGTTGCTTATAAAGAGCAATATACACTTTCCATATGACCCAGCAATCCTCCTGGGTGTTTACCCCAGAGAAATGCAAGCTTATGTTCATATAAAAAGCTATACATGAATGTTTATAGTAGCTGAATTCAGAATAGCCAAAAACTGGAAGCAACTCAAACATCCTTTAATGGGGGAATTAATAAAACTGTTGTTCTTTCATACCATGGAGTATTGCTCAGCAATGTGAAGGAAGGAACTAATACAACAACTTGGGTGGGTCTCAGAGGCATTAAGCTGAGTGAAAGAAGCCAGACTAAAGGCTACATACTATGATTCCATTTATATGGCATTCTTGAAAATACACAATTATTATAATGGAGAACAGAGCAGTAGTTGTCATGGGTTAGAGAATGGTGTGCCTACAGCAGGCAGCACGAGTTTTGGAGGGTGGTGGGGCTGTTCTGTATCCTGATTGTGATGGTTGTTACATACGTTAAAAGTCATAAGGCCAGGTGCGGTGGCTCACGCCTATAATCCTAGCACTCTGGGAGGCCGAGGCGGGCGGATCGTTCTGAGCTCAGGAGTTCGAGACCAGCCTGAGCAAGAGCGAGACCCTGTCTCTACCAAAAATAGAAAGAAATTAATCGGACAGCTAAAAATATATAGAGAAAAAATTAGCCGGGTATGGTGGCGCATGCCTGTAGTCCCAGCTACTCGGGAGGCTGAGACAGTAGGATTGCTCGAGCCCAGGAGTTTGAGGTTGCTGTGAGCTAGGCTGACGCCACGGCACTCGCCCCAGGCAAGAGAGTGAGACTCTGTCTCAAAAAAAAAAAAAAGTCATAGAACTGTACCCCCACCAGTCAATTTTACTGTGCAATAATTTTAAAAGTAAGATTTAAAGAAAATGGAATTTCTGTGGCCTGGTGATAAGAAGATACAACTCTGCTTCAAGGATAAATCTTTTCCAATAAAAGTATGTATGTGTAGACAGAGCAAAAGTGCTCCTTTTACACAAATTCTATAAATTAAATGTACAGCATTGAGGTCATCATAAGGTAATTCCCAAAACTGCCACACTGAAAACAAGGCACACCTAAATAGATGTGTCATTGGGAGCTCCTGCTAAATATTTTGTCCAGGAATCCACACCAAGGAGAAAGTGTCCAACTGTGATAAAAATCTCTTAAGGAGCAAAACATACTCTCATTACTAAAGTACAAAAAAATAACAAAACAATCCTCCCTCCCAGAAAAAAAACAAAGCAAGGTCTTTCCTTAGCCTCACTTAAAGAATGGATGGAATATATGTGGACATCAGAGTGTGAGGCCACTCATGTAAGCTCTAACCATTCAAATAAGAATGTAAAGCCTTAAAAAACATGACAATGTTTTGTATGGGAAAATCTGGATTTTTGGAGCAAAGTTTTTTTGACAACAGTAGTAGTATTCAGAAAGCTCTACATTCTTTTATTTGAGATGGACATCAATTTGCTTGTGGTTATCATTCTTCTTATTTGTTGAGGGAGAACATAGTTAGCATCATAGGGAACAAGAGAATCTCTGTCTTCATTTGTTTTCTGTTTATCTCACTATAGCCAGCACTCTGGAACCCCTTTCAAACATCCCTTCCTGTCGGTTAAGGGTGATCATATAAAAAACAAACAGACCACAAAAACAGAACACAGTTTCTAAATTTTTCTAACAGTAATTGGAAATGTAAATTAGTTTCAATCAAGTTCCTTTTGTTTTCCTTGTTTGAAATTACTGGTTAAGGTTATTTTACATTCACAAATGTTAAACAGTGTATCTGAGCAAGGTGAAATAGATAACAGTGGAGTCATCCTGGTGGGTGGGACCTCCTATGGGCCTGTAGATGACTGAAGGCTCAAACTACCTCCAGCGGCTTCTGCTGAAGGTCCTGCCCACCTATGCTAGCTCTAAAAGGTGACAATATTCCAATAAAGATATTTTCTTTTCCTAGTATTTTATTTTATAATAGTTGTGATTATATACCATTTTTTATCAGGCTTAGCAAGTTCACATCCTCATCTTCAGCTGCTGATGATATACCAATTTGCCCTTTTCATTTCTTCACAAAATTAACTGGCCTATTTTGGAGAGGATAAAATTCTAATTCCTACATTCTTCATACACCTTGTGGTATTTTTACTAGTATCAAAAAGTGTTTGAAGTTGCATTCTGTGGGTGAGGCCCCAGACTTTATCCAAAGACATCCCTGAAGTCTTTCTGCTTCTATCTGCTTTACTTATGAGGTTGCTTTGTAAAAGTACATGTTAAAAAAAGTTTCCATTACTAATAAAATGTTTAAAGCCACTCACCTGGACAAATGAAATTCACAGATAATGAGAACTTGAATTTTTAATCAGTTCCCTCTAAACTTTTAAGAGTGTTGCTAACAGCAGCATTTGACTGATTTCATGCTTATCAGTAGTGGAACAATGTTTATTGAATACCTACTATATGCCAGTACCATATTTCGGGAGGTGTATTACTTTTTCTTACTTTGCTGGTGGAAAAACTGCTAAGAAGTGAAGTGGCCTAAGGCAGAAAAGGGGAAGAATAAAGACATGGGTTACCCACCTCAGAATAATTGAGCGTCATGGTCACGGTGTGTACATCCAAGGTGGTAGTGACTAATGTACAAGACCTTCAAGTGAGATAGGTGGGCAAGAAAAAAATGATTTCACAGAAACAGACCTGGTAAAGCTCAAATTGAGGCACTTCTGTTATAGTCATCAAGGATTACAGAACAATTAGAGCCAAGAAGAATACAGAAGAAACAAAACACTTTTTCTTGTTAATGCAACCTGCCAAGGAATCACATAGGATGCAGGCATAACACAGGCTTAGGAATTAAGGAATAGTTGGTCGTGGATCCTCAAACTTTCTGTTCAAACCCCAGATAGAGTGATAGAACGTGGTAGGTGAGACAGAAAATTGACAGCAGAATGGAATCTACGTCTGTTGAGGTTGGAATTTAGCCTATCAGGGGAACCTGAGAACAATTTTTAAAAGGGGTGAGAGAGCATTGATGGGATATATTATCAAAGGGCTTTCCCGTGCTTTGAGACCTAGAATGGGGAGACGTATAGCCTGGGTAGGTTTTTTGTTTTTGTTTCTCTGATTTTTTCAAACATAATTTCTTAAATTTTTGAGTCACAAAGACTTAAAAAAAAAAGTTGTAGGAAATGAGTGTTTCCTTCCTTTTAGGTGAAAGTGGTTGAGAGAGAACACATCATGGTTTTGTGCATTTTGTTCCAAGGAAAATCCATTAGCCAGTTTTTAAAAAAAATATTTCTCTGTAGAATGGTTTGGCTCCCTATTGAATGTAGAGGACGGCCTAGGTAAGCTTTCAGCAGGAAAGACTGGATCTGGTATACAAGCCAACCTAGTTTTTAATTAAACGAGTGTCTAATACTATAATTTCTAATGCACTCTAAAAGGAAGAAAAGGCGAAGAGCAGCCAAACCATTTTTGGTTGGCTCTGTTTTTGCAGTGCCAGTATCATTTTGGCAAATTGGAAGAATTTAGATAAGGAATTAGTGAATTACACATTCATGTATGTTAATGCCCTTCTTTTTGTTAATTTGCTGACATTTAGAAAGTGTACCTACAGTGACTTGTTACTGTATTATACAAAACATCATGGAGGAAAATCACAAGGCATCTACCATGATTCAGTAACTAAATTATGTTAGTAGCTACCTGAAATTTCCTTTAGAAAGTTCAAACTATTGGACTTCACTAAATGATCTCTCAGTAAGAGAATTACTTCTTTTTTTTTTCTTTTTGAGGCAGAGTCTCACTTTGTTGCCTGGGCTAGAGTGCCGTGGCTTCAGCCTAGCTCACAGCAACCTCAAACTCCTGGGCTCAAGCGATCCTCCTGCCTCAGCCTCCCGAGTAGCTGGGACTACAGGCATGCACCACCATGCCTGGCTAATTTTTTTCTATATATTTTCAGTTGCCTGGCCAGTTTCTTTCTATTTTTAGTAGAGACGGGGTCTCGCTCTTGCTCAGGCTGGTCTCGAACTCCTGAGCTCAAACGATCCACCCGCCTAGGCCTCCCAGAGTGCTAGGATTACAGGCGCGAGCCACTGTGCCCGGCTAGAGAATTACTTATTATGTCTTATTAGGATGGCTAATTAGGATAGAGAGTCTTAGAACATGGCCTTAGAACCTAGCAGCCATGTTTAGGGGGTAGGCTGTGTGAGTTTATTTCATTGATTGAACTGGCTAGAACAGGATAATGGCCAAACATAGTCTGACCGGTAGAACTGAATATTAACAAGAACTGAATCTTAACTAATGAAATAGGAGGACAAGGAAGGCTTAAGTATTAAATCTGCTTATCCTTACTATATTCCTCTCATATGTCATGCTACCAATTATGAGTTGTACCACTGATTTAGTAACAGCGTTTTAAGGCAAAAGAAAGAAATGGCTAACAAGGACAGCAGCTGTAAGACAAATCTTTGTTTCAGAAACATTACAATGTGATGACAGGTATTTGAGCATCAAAGCAAGGGTATTACAGGCTATAACACTTCAATAATAGTTAAGGTGAATTGAGTGCTTACTATGTACCAGACAGACTTGTGCTAAATACTTTATATGCATTATCTGATTTAACCCTCACAACACTCTAATGGGTATTTTACAGATGGGTAAACTGAGGCTTACAGAGGTTAAATGACTTAGCCAAGGACTCTGCCTACAGTGAATGTCGGAACCAGGATTTGAAGCAGTCTATCCGACTCTGGAAGCCACACAATTAACCACTATTTTATATATTTACCCCTTATTATTAATACCAAAATACCAAAAAGAAAGGTTTGAGGATAATGAGCAAAGGCCTTTCCAAAATCTACCTCTTCACTTCATGTTAAAGGATAACCGACCCCCCCCATACACACACAACACACACAATAGCACCATCATTTCTTGAATATTCTTCACCATCATTTTTTAAAAGTTTATTATTGCATATGTGAGTCTATGCTATTCTATGAAGCTATTAGTCACCAAAATTATTTTCATAGCTATAATTGCTATCTCATAGTAGCTTCTAAGGTGTATAACCTCATTATAGACTGACATATAAAGAGTCTAGAACAAAGCAAAGACTGTAGAGATACATTAAGAGTTGGTTATAGCCAATTTTAACCCCCCAAAAAAGAAGATTTAAAGCAAACATATACCATCTACTATGTTTCTGGCACTATCCTAAGCATTTTCTCTATTTAAACTCATTAAATCTGCACCATAATCCAGTGAGGTACAATTGTTATCCCTGTTTTACAGATAAGAAAACAGACAGAGTGGTTAGATGTTTAGTCCGTTTAGTGTGGCTACTAAGGAATACCTGAGGCTGGATAATTCATAAAGAAAAAAGAGTTATTTGGCACATGATTCTGATGTCTGGAAAAGTTCAAGATTGGGCATCTGGTGAGTGCCTCAGTCTGCTTCCACTCATGGGGAAAGGTGAAAGGGAGCCATCTGTGTAGATACCACATGGTGAGAGCGAAGCAAAGTATGAGGGAAATGCCAGGCTCTTTTGAACAGCCAGCTCTCTAGGGAACTAACAGAACCAGGGCACTAATACAGCAAGAACTCACTCACTCTCCTCCTACCTAGGGCATTAATTTATTTATGAGGGATCCACCCCTATGACCCAGACGCTTCCCATTAGGCCCCCCTTCCAACATTGAGGATCAAATTTCAACATAGGGTTTGGAGGGGACAAACAACGAAACTATAGCAGATGCTTTGCCCAAGACTACATACAGAGAAAGGAGGAGAGCTAGGGTTTGAACTCAATCCAGTTCCAGAGTCTGTGCTCTTAACCACGGTATACTTACCTCATTTCATATTTTGTACATTTAGTCGTTTAATCATTTGCATACATCACCAATGACTTATTTAGATTGTTTGGCCTTGGCTCTTCAATGAAGTTCACCAAAATTAAAAATAAGAAAAAGTCAAGTTCTTGCAAGTGCCCAAAGGCAAGTGTTTATAGCTAATAAATAGTTGTAATACTTATTACCAATTACTTAGCACTCTTTGTATGCCAGATACTATACTGTTTGCACATATTATCTCATTGAGTCTTTATAACAGTACCTTGAGGTGGTACTCCCCCCCCCCCGCGAATTTACAAATGAGAGGGTACTTGGCCTCTCTGTGCCTCAGTTTTTTCATTCGTAAAACCAAGAAAAGGAAAGCCTTTTTAAGTTCTGATAGGAATTTCTAAATTCAAATGAAAACTTTCTCAAGTATATATTCAGAGAGACTGTGTGGAATATAAATTTTACTTCTAGGACCTCAAGTTTTGACATCTTTCCAATCAAAGGCACAATTTCTAAAGGTGCTTCTCAGAATGAAGGCAGACAAAAATTGTAAAATTAAATAGACACATTAGATATTGGGTCCCCAGTGCATCAGTGATACATATTGGAAAGCTTGTCTGTTTGGTTTGGTCAGTTTCTCATTTCAGCCTCCGCCTCTAGCCCCCAGACCATTGCCTTTTGCTGTGGCCCTGTGGTGGGCTGGGCCCTGAAGGTGACATCACCGTAGCCTAACTGTGAGGGACGTACTACGTGCATATGAACGGACCACTTCTTAGCACGTATTCAAGTTGAAAACTAGCCACAAAAGAACTGGTTAACACAGAATGACATGCTTGAAAGTGCATCAGTGAAAAGGGGCATAATAAAAAGATCAAGGGGCCTGGACACTGAAAACATGGTATAAAGTCTTGGCTCTGCCACTTACTAGCTGCATGACTTAAGGCAAGCCCAGTAACCTCTTTGAGTCTCAGCTTTCTTATCTGTAAAATGAGGATAATCAAAATAGCTAGTTCACATATTGAAGATCAACTGGGAGAAAGCTTAATGCAAAGGAGAGTGTTGTGAAAACTAGAAAGTGTCAAATGGATATTAATCTATCAGGCTGAACTTTATTAAGCCCCTCCTTTAGCATAGTGGGATTTAACACACATATAGCATTTAAGAAGTCTCTGTCAATTTTAAATAGCATGTATATATGAACTTTATTTTATCTCACTCAGACCAGCATTTCATGCCAAGATGTGAGACGTTGTTTGGCAATAAAAACCTGTAGCCTGGGCGGGCGCGGGGGCTCACGCCTGTAATCCTAGCACTCTGGGAGGCCGAGGCGGGCAGATTGTTTGAGCTCAGGAGTTTGAGACCAGCCTGAGCAAGAGTGAGACCCCGCCTCTACTAAAATTAGAAAGAAATTAATCAGCCAACTAAAAATATATAGAAAAAATTAGCCGGGCATGGTGGCGCATGCCTGTAGTCCCAGCTACTTGGGAGGCTGAGGCAGAAGGATCACTTGAGCCCAGGAGTTTGAGGTTGCTGTGAGCTAGGCTGACGCCACGGCGCTCACTCTAGCCGGGGCAACAGAGTGAGACTCTGTCTCCAAAAAAAAAAAAAAAAACAAAACAAAAACCTGTAGTCTTCTTGATTCTAGCTGTGAATAGTCATTCTAATATAACTCCACCAGTTTTTCTAAGAGATTTTCAGACTGACCGGAACTACCTCATTCACTGACCAGATTTGGGATTATGAACAGATGACTTCACCTTGATGAACTCTGTGAAAAAAAAGGAAAATAATCCTGGTTTTCCCCAACCTAACATAGCCATTGTGAGAATCGAATGCTTTAAAAAAGATCATATACCATACAAGTGTAAGACGCATGAATTTTTGGTTTATCATAACCAATTAACAGAGCAATTAATTTAACCATGGAACCGGCATATTGATGAAAATATTATCAGGAATAAAAAAATGAATATGACCATCAAAGACCTCTCAGTGTAGCATCAGAACTAAAACACAGAAATATTTATCTTAGAAAATGAAAGGTGATACATGCCATTAAAAAATTATAAAAAGACAGTGGTGGATGTGAGGAGAGGGGTGGATAAATGGAAATAGCCACATTTAACTGTGGTACAATGTTGGAGAAGATGCACCCACACCAGGCTCTAAGCTCCTGTAGTCTTACAGCGTAAGACCTCTGTTGTAGCCCTAGCACCTAGAATAGTGCCTGGCATGTAGTAGATTCTCAGTGTTGGATGAATAAACAATTGTCTTTTTGATGAGTACAGGTGACTCATGGTATAAGGGTAGGCTGACTTTGACTAACATCTGTGGCTTGGATTGGGGATCAGCCATGACAACCTTGTCCTGCTTCGTCTGAAGCAGAACTTGTTCTGAGATGTCACCTAACCCACAGTTCACTTTCACATCCGGGTCAAATTAAAAGATTAAGTTTCCATCCCAAATGTTACTTCAATTTATTTACAGTAGCCCTGTACATTTATTTTAGTAACTGTTGATATTTGCTTATCACAAGCCCTTGGGACCAGTTATTGAAATATTAGAAAGCTGACCAAACATTCTAGATGTCAATTTTGCCTATTTTTTGTGGATGGGGGTGGGGTGAGAAGTAGTAGAGAATTTTTATTTTAATAAGATATATATATACATATATAGATATATAGATATAGATATATAGATCAAATGTGCCAGGGAAGAAGTACCAGTGGCTGTTTTTGCCAATAAGGAAACAAAGTGAAGTTGCGATTTTTCATCTAGTTTAGATCTGAAAAGAAATCCTAGAAATTACCTAATCCAAGAAACCTTTTTTTTCCAAATAAGATTTCATGCAGAACCCCCATCTATAAAACAGATAAATGATATTTTTAGCAATATAGATATTTTAACTTTTTAGCATTTATGTTTTTCAAGTCTTTCAGTGAGAATACCAGTTAATATATTGGGGTCTTAAATGTCTTAAAAGTTGGTATGTAGCACATATGAGTGTGCCTTTTAAATTTTTAAAAAATGAATATATAATTTAATAAATGAAATTAGAATCGAACATTTGGATAAGCCCCTGCAGCACACAAATGGAGCACATTTCAATAACACTAATCTAGTCCTACCCGTTCATACCATAGATACGGAGTTTGAAACTATAATCTACAGAACCTTATTCTGTCTCCACATTTTGCTGCTTGATGTGGTGTTATTAATAAATCTGAACTTGGCTTCCTACCTCAGTACTTTCAGACTTTAAGGGTTTCTTCAGCTTAAACGTAAGTAAACATTTCTAGACCATCTTAAGGTTTCAGTGGAATCCAAGGTGATGACTTACAACCCTTTATTTTTATATTACTGTTTCTCCTGATTGAAATGCGTATTTAAATTTTTATTGCGGGGTTGATAATGCTTACATATAAGAGGACAAATTCAATCTTTTTTGGCATTTCAGCCTAGAAATATGACATTAAAAAAGAAAACCTTTTGAAGGGAGGGCAGTAAATTCAAGGTAGAGTCCTAGAATTGTCCTCAGTCCCAATGAAGACCCATGACCAATATTTGGATATTTCGACATCTGCAGTATTGAAGCCAGCCCTGTCTCCTCAGATGGAAATTGCCATGTGCAGAATGACTTGATAGAAAATGGTGTACATTCTATATAATCTTCTAACAGCAGAATGCGACCAGTGGCACTTCCCCTAAAAAAAATAAATTACCCGAAATTTGCAGCACATTCATATTCAATTTCATCACAGCAGATGCTCATTAGTATGTTGTTATTAATTGGTATTCACTTTAGGTTTTGTTTAAAATGAAGATAATAATTAGGTTTTAATTACTGCATCATTCTTGGGGGGGTGTCTGTGGGGAGAGGGAAAGAGTGAAATGCCTCTTAAAGCACTGAAATATTTCCTGATGCTTATTCAGCAACGTGTGTTGCCAAAGACTTTGAAAAATAACTTCATCTTCACAAAAAAATAGGATTCTGAAATGAAGAAATTACTGTGTGTTTTTTAAGCCCATCGTTATCAAGAACTTGCTGTAAATTATCTACTTGATGGACATACTGAATCATGATAATGTGCACCACCATTCTTTCTAATCAAATTACCAAAAAGACTTCTTGGAAAAGTAACCCTCACAAGCGGCTGATTAATGAAGTGGTGGCAATGTTTTGTATTAGAACTAATTGAAGTAATCCAAATAAGTTATTTCTGTAGCCTATGGAAATAATTTCCTTTGCAAAGAAGTACAGTGAAGTTGGAAAACTAGCATTTTTTTTACCCTCTGTTGCTCTGTATTTGCAGCATAGCAAAGTTAACATAGATATTGCAAATAAAATAGAAAACTAAGTAATTGAGTGGCAGGGAAAAACAAAAAAGCCTCTCTCAACCTTTTCATAATCAAGACTAATAATTTATGTAAGGCCTAACAGCGTATGGAAATTGAGGGTTACTGGAATTCTAAAGGCATTATCTTTAGTAAAACATTGTAGAAATAGCAGTTTTTAATGTATTCCTTTAAAAGGAGCATTCATATTCAAGAATTTAAACATATTCCGTAGACAAAACTTTCTGGAGTAACCTATTATGGACATGGCATTGTGTTGGATTCTACAACCATGTGCAAATACAAACCCTCCAGAAGCTTTTAGTCTAATTGGGAAAAGTATGGGATCTATCATGTATCCACTATGTACTGGGTACCAATCATGGTGCTAGGTGCTTTCTGTATGGTATCTTGTTATCTTTACAACATTCCTGAGAGGTTTGTTAGGCTCATTTTACAATGAAGAAATTGAGGTATGAATAGGTTAAGCAGTTTGTCAAAGGTCACCCAAGCCTTTAAGTGGTAGAACTGAATTTCAAACCAGATTCATTCTGACCCCAAAGCCTATGATCTTTCTGCTCTTCCAGTCTCCCATGGGGAGATACACATAGGAGACATTAGAAATCAATTCAAAGGACTATTGTTGTATCATGAAGCAATATGTTGAGGCTAAATGAGAAGTGCAAGACAGGTTTTCTGAATCTCTTCCTTCCGCAAACATTTGTTTGACAGCCAGGTGTATGCCAGGCCCTGTCCTAGGCACCGGCAGTGCAGAGTGCAATATCCATGGTCCCTGCCCTCAGGAGTTCACATCCTAGGAGGTGCAAGGGGTGATAAAACCAGCGAGGACTACCCGAGGTGTGAGCTCTGGGTTGGAGTGATGTAGTGAGCCATGGGGGCCCAGAGGAGAGGCAGCTGGGTCTGTCAGGTGGGAAGTGAGCAAACTGAATCATGCAGGCACAAAAGCCTTCCCAGAAGTGGTGAGATTACTGTGAGGTCTGATGAGGTAGGTAGAAACTGAGTGGATCTTTAAGCAAGGCTGGAAGGATAGGCCTGAAAGGAGGAGTGGAATTGCTTGGGCAAGGACACAGAGGAGGGAAGGACACACTGACCACAGCAGAGGATGGCGATAGGTGTGTGCCCAGGCTGGCAGTTCAGGGGCACGTGGAGAACCCTTGAGAGTGGGCCTGAGGGGTTGGAACACTACCCTGTGTGTGTGGTGAGAGTACTAGCAAGGATTTTTCAGGAAAGACTGCCCTAAGCTAGTCTTCCATCTCTAGACATGTACATCATGGTCTCTGTCAGTTCCAGTGAGGTTTAGAGTTCTAAATCTGCTTTATGCTGTGATGCCTAGATGCGTATCTTCACTGTTTGCCAAGTAGTGGAGTTTAATACACCTTCATTAAATTTTAAAGTTGTAGTCAGTGCTGGATTATCTGTGCCTATAGTAGAACAGTGGCATTTAATGATCAAAATACTTTGGGAGTACATTTTGGGGTTTTTAGCAGCCCATTTCCCTTCATAATTTGATTAGGCTTAACCCAGGTGAACTTCTATGAGGGATATACCAGTTGATGCAAGGAGGCAGGCCCTGCATATTCTAGGTTGTATGAAGAAGATAACTCGAATTTAAGATTTTGCTGTGGATAATCTCTAGGGTCATGAGCCCAACTCTTCATACCTTGAGGAATTCAACTCAGGGGCAAGTTATGTTTATTTTCAAGTTGCTAAAGAAGTGATTTTAGCTCATTTCTGCTCTGTGTCTACAAATGAGAGAGAGCAAAAAGACCGGTTACGTTCCCATGCAGATATCTTAGAAAGCTAAAGTAAAAGACTGTATTGTCAAACCAGTTCTAAAGAAAGTCAGTTGAAAATCGGTACCACAGCCACTTTGGAAAACACTTTGGCAGTACCTACTAAAAGCTGAACATTTTCATGCCCTATGACCTACCATTTCCACTCCTGCATATTGTAATCAACAGAAATGTATACATATGTGCTTCAAAGATATGTACAAGAATATTCACAGCAGCACCATTCTTAATAGCCATAAAACTGGGGTAGTGAGCCA
>RJWJ010030844.1:0-19622 GCA_004363605.1 Indri indri | reverse complement strand
TTTTTTTTTTCCAAAACAGCAACAATGGCTTTACATTTCTTATTTGGGGGATATAAAGCACATTTCAGTGTCCAAAGTGTTTTAGACATTTTATTTAAGAAAAACATTATTTTCCATTTCTATGTTCTTACTTGTGCCTTACAATGCTAAGCGAATAAATAATATTTGACATTTCCTATAGTTCCATAGTAGATTTTTGTCCTGGAACTTATTTCACATTCCATCAGCCCCATTCAGATTGATGGAGTGCAATCACTTGGCATTTCTCCTGTCTTCTTCATACAAATTCACATTAATATATTCATGAGTATCAAGATATATACAGTCACGTGTCATGCAGCTAAGTTTTGGTCAATAACAGACTACATGTATAACAGTGGTCCCATAAGATTACAATAAAGCTGAAAAATTCCTATCGCCTAGTTATGACATAGTTGTCAAACACTGCAGCCATAATAATGTTCTAGCACAATACATTACCTTTTCTATGTTTAGATGCACAAATACTTACCATTGTGTTACAGCTGCCTATGGCATTCAGTACAGTAACATGCTATCTAGGTTTACAGCTTTGGATTAATAGGCTATACCATATAATCTAGGTGTGTAGTAGGCAACACCATCTTTGTTCGTGTAAGTATACTCTGTGATGTTTGCATAATGATGAAATTGCCTAACGACACATTTCTTGGAATGTATCCCTGTCATTAAGCGACACATGACTGTCTATACATACTATATATGTGTGTGTGTATATACATATACATATATATAATTATATAGGGATATAGTCATTCCCTATTAGTTCTGTTTCTCTTTAGAATCCTAATATAATGATTCCATTGTGATTTTGTTTAGCAAAATTTAAATTCTTAACAAAATATACAGATCATTGATAAAAAGCTAAAACTAGCATTAAATATAATAATGATTTCAAAAGTTAAATCTCCTTCCTCAATTCTGTTCTTGTAACATGTGATATTATTGCATTTTCTAGAAAAATAATATTAGGCAAAGCAAAAATTTTTTAAAAATTACTTGCTCGCTTCTATTTTTTATATATCACGTGCAAGAAAAATAAGCTCTGTCACCTACAATGAATGATTGTAAAAAAAATCATAATATTATAAACACTTGGACAAAAACACCACAGTAAATAAGTGAACTCTGGTTTTGAAGTAAGGTGGTAGTGATAAAGGTAGTTAGAAGTGGTTGCATTTAGCTTATATTCTGAAAGTACAGGTAAGATTTGTTGATGAATTGGATGTTGGGTGTAAACACACTGATCATGATAGACATTCACAAATGTTGACTGGATAAATAACAATATCTAACAATAAGTTTGTAGTATGATCTATTACCTGTCAACAAATACACCCTAATTTATTAAGCCGTTTTCAAAGTATTGAGTGTATTCTCTGTAATATTCAGATTGTATTTCAAATCTTCATCTGCTGTCATTCCTATAGTCAATATCTTATTAAATAAAATAATTATTAATCTTCCTAGATAAAAAGATTTATAAATGCACATACAAACATATAAGTATGTCTATATATGTATCTGTGTGTGTATGTGCATATATGCATACATTACTTTAATAGCATCAAATGCTTAAGTTTGACAAAATAGGTAATTGCTATGGTTTGAATGTCCACTCCAAAACTCCTGTTGAAATTTAATTGCCATTGTGAGAGTACTGAGAGGCGGGATCCTTAAGAAATGATTAGGTCAAGGTGCACCATCCTCAAGAACGGAGTAAGGCCATTATCACAGGATTGAGGTTAGTTATCTCAGGAGTGGGTTGGTTATAAAAAAGATAAGTTCAGCCCCAATTTTCTGTCTTCTAAACCTGCTTCCTCCCCATGTGATGTCTTTCATCGTGTTATAATGCAGCAGGAAAGTCCTCACCAAATGCCAGCGCTATGCTCTTGGACTTCCCAGTGTCCAGAACTGTGGGCCAAATAAATCTCTTTTCTTTATAAATTACCCTGTCTCTGGTATTCTGTTACAGTAGCAGAATACAAACGAAGACACCAACTACATAGAAAGTTATTTTTTAATTAATATGTCACCATTTCTGTGAATGAGTAGCTAATAATATCTTAAAGAACGCCAAATATAATAGATCTATCCAAAGACTTTTTAAGTACATAAAACCATATCCTTTAAGAGAAGCTGTGAGGAAGTTAATTTAAAATGTTTTAACATGTATACTATGATTAAAGTAACATTTCAGTCCCTGCTACTAATTGCTATTGTATTTTTACCATTGGCATTTTTTAGTGTTTTAATTTTAATTTAAACCAATTTAACTAGGAGGTAGATAACACATACTTCAGTTTAGTAACACCACCATATACTAGCCATATGAATGAACAAATAAGTCTCTTGACTCTCCTAAGTCTATTATTTCCTCTACAAAATGAGAATAATTATAGTGATACTTGCAAAGTACTTCTAGAACTAAAAACATGTGCAGTACTCTGTAGTTTTTGGCTGTGATTTGCCAAGAAACACTATTTTGAAATCACTATTAACTGAAACACTTGGAAGACCAAACTGGCAATTTATATAGTCAGTGGTCAGCTAAGATAATCTTTTCTCTTATAAAACAATGAAAATATTAAGTGCTAGGTATACAAAGCTGAGCATGTATTTGTTTTTTTTAAAAAGTGTTACACTTAATCTTTTGTTTTTATAAAGGTCATAAGAAAACAAAATAAAAATAAAAATTTCAATACAGAATTATAAGGGGGAAAAAAAGAGTATTTATTTATTTGTTTTTAGAGACAGGATCTCATTCTGTTGCCCAGGTGGGAATGCAGTGGCATAATCATAGCTCACTGTAACCTTGAACCCCTGGCCTCAAGTGATCCTCCTGCCTTAGCCTCCCAAAGCTCTGAGATTACAGGCATAAGTCACAGCACCTAGCCATAATTATTTATTAAATGAATGAAAGTATAGAATATAATATGCAAACTATGAATAAAAAGAAAAAAAATAAGAGCTGACTGAATCACAGTGTGGCCAATGAATATAATCTAATTATAAAGCTTTTATAGGCTTTAGGGGAACACTTGGACAAACCTGAACAGCTATGGAAGAGAAATCAGAGATCAAGAACAAAGAAAAGAGAGGAATATCTCGTAAATAAATCAAAAAGCAAAGCGAAAGTAAATACTTAGAAAATTATAATGGAGAAATAGTACCTGCATTCCATAAATACACAGCTAAAACTGTGTAAAAGCTTAATAAGAGGTAACCCTTACAAAGGGTTCAACAGAAATTAGTATGCTGATAATAGGAAACAGTTCTTACTGCCCTGTTTGTTCTCAAGCACAGAAAGAGTCTAGTGAAAAAATAAAAATAGCAATAAAAAACTTGTAGCCACCTCTGCTCATCCATGGGAGAAAAAAAGCTATGCCCACCTCCGCTGAAATTGTTTTTACATATTTCAATTATTAAATTCCTATTCTGCAAGCTATCACATAAACCAAGGCAGATTACTATGATCCCTACACTTCTAAGGACTTATAATTATAAACAATAATGAATAACTGATAAGATGCCAGATAGTCACATTTCAAATAAACAAATAAATAAATAATCTGCATTAACTCCATGGACAAGGAAGAAATAACTGGTCATTACTGCACAGTGCATAATGGGGAGTTGTGGGTACTACACATACAGGAATGTCTAGCCAGGAGATGTTAAATGAGAAAGCTTCCAAGAAGTGATGGAATTTCAGGACCTTTTTGAAAGAAAAGATAAACAGAGGGTATTCCAGAGGTTATGTAGGACTGGGAAAACACTCCAAAGGTGAAATAGAATGTTTATAACTGAATAAAGCTGGTCAAATCACTTTTACAACATAGCTAGAGATACTCCTCTATATGTAGGGTACATGTATATCCCTTTCCTAACATCAGTGCTATATGTTTTGCAAGCATTATTTAATCCATGCATTATCTCATGTAAGGTAGAGTCATTACATTCATTTGGGCAAGGGGAAAATTGAAACAAGTGATGAAGTTACCTGTTCAACTTCACTCCTAAGTAGTACAATCAAGAGTAGAACCCAGGCAGTGCAATTTAGGAGCCCATGTTCTCATCTAACATCTCTACTAAGCTGTAACTCCGTAATGGCAGAGACTATTAAGCTCTCTTATTTCCAGAGATTTACACAATGTCTGGCTTATGGTAGGCACTTCTTAAATAACAGCCAAGAGAAAGAAAGCATTGCTAAAGGTCAAAAGTGTTATACAGAAAAAAATATTGATAATTATTTTCCCTCTCTCTGACACTATGATGTTTTAAAACCAATTGAGAAAACTTGATGAATAGGAGAGAACACCTACATTATCTTTATACAACTTCCTGAAGGACCAACAAGAAGAATCTAAGAAGTTAAGAGATCTCTAACCCTATTCATGTCCTTCTCTAATACGGAGGATTGTTCATTTCAGTGGTTCACTACTTGGATACACAGATTCATCTAAACTATTAGTAATAAAACATAATGAAGTTCATATCGATGTAAAACACAGCTATTAGACATTTATAACACCTAAAAATTAAATGTTTACATGCTTATTTCAAGACTGTGGGAGTAAAAACACCTAAGTATTCTAGATTGAATATAACACACATAGTAATGCAATAATTGTAATTATTAATAGAGAAATTTGCCTAATTCAAGTGACTCAGTTGGAGAAGAGTAAAAACATTTGAAAAGTACTTCAGAGTCTCTCTAAGCTCACTAATCTTAGTTCTTAAAACTTAAAAGAAAAGCCTATTAAAGTAGCAAAAGAAGGAAACGCTAGATTGTATATTTGCAGTTATTTTCACACAGCATTTCTATTTATAATTTTTGGGTGGAGGGAGAGAGAAGAGCTGAATGCTTCCTCATGCCTACCAGCACAACAACATGGGGTTCTTCCTGCTTCTCAAAGGAAGTTAGACTGAATAGTCAACATTGGTTGGAATATATTTCTGACTTAAAAGTTTGCCAAAGAGGTTTGCTTATTGCAGTTTATCTTCCATAGAGTAAATATAAATTTTATTTTTACTTCACTAATCCTATTTTCAGGAGAATTCCCCAAGAATATTCTCTCTCCTTTAAATTTGTGAGCAAAAGCATCTAATTTCTGTGGTTTTTCTAGTGCTAGAAATCAATGATAAATGTGCATATGGGTTCACCTACCCATTAAAAGTACAAACTGCTATTTCAATGCTAAGGCTGCTCAATGGAACGAGTAGATTAGAAAATTTAAACAGTTGGCCAAAATTCATAATAAATTTGTAGAAATCTTCTCCATGAATTTTGCACAATAAACAATCATACCCCAATCCCCATAAACTAAATATGAAGCCCCTTCCTGGTAGCTGATATCCTGACTTGAAGATGTTTCAGCAATGAACTAATAATTTCAGAAAACAATTTTTAGAATTAAGTATGATGAAATTTTATTCAACTTTGTTTCTAACTGCTTTCTTACTTTCAGATATTATCATATAAATGATGTATGTAAACTAACAAAGGAGGAAAAAGAATCAGTGGAGGTAGAATTCAAAGTGTTTTAGGGAAATAAACACTAAGAATAATATGAAGCAAACATATAACTGAGAAGATCAAGAAAACAAAGTAGAAATCAAATACATGCTAAAAGATGTCTAAACTAAATTAAAAATACTCAAGTATTCATAGTATCTATGATGTGAAGGTGAAAGGAACTGTTCTAACAGCTTAATTTCTTAAAGAGTCATCTTGACCTCATTTTTTATTATTTTATATTTTTTCAAGTATGAAATGGAATATTATTTAGAAAATAACCTACACATACACATAGAAACACACACCTATACATACATATGCATATACATATACACACATATAAGCATATATATATATGTATATAAGACAATTTTCAACAAATCCTATAACTGAAAGGAAGACTAGGAAAGTTAGCTAATGAAACAGAATGCTGGAATCTTTTCCTCCAGGTAAAGAATGATAAGTGCATTGCTTTTAGATGCTGGTAAAAATTCAGTAACACCAGATGCTACTATAGATAGTATGGCTAATTAAGATTTAATGTACTTTTCTGCTTCAACAATTAAATGGGGAGGGACTGCAGGGAATTGTTTTATACTGCTAGTAAAACCATATAATGGTCAGAAAAGTGAAAATAAATTCCATGAAAAAGTGTTTGCTTTCATTTGTTTAAGAAACATTTTCACATATGAGGTAGCCCCCTCTTCCCTTTCATTTGGAATTTAAAATTTATGTTGTAGATTTTAGTGTTTTCAGAGTAAGAAGGTTCTGGACAAACCAGATGTCATGACTATCTAGGAAATCTACATTTAATGGAATAAAAAGAAGAGCTGCTGGAGCTTGGCAGCCATTTTATTACTGTCTGATTTAGCAGCATCTAACAGAGTGGCAAGTTTTATCATGTACCTTTAACTACCAAATTCACAAAACAAACAGAAGGTTTACCATGGGAGGCAGAGAATGATCAGACTATATCCTCTAGTTACTCTTCCAGTAAAACAGCATGTGTTGTCTAAAATTGCTATGGGAACCTGGGAGCTCATCAGAAAAATTGCGTTTTCATTGAATGTCTTCTTTAATATCTTATGCCATGACCTCCACAGTAAATAAAAGGTTTACATGCAGATACCCATTATAAGTAAGATCAAATATTAACATTAAAATGGTATATAATGATGTTAAACTTTATAACTTAATTATGGGACTGAATTCTTATTAAACATGTAACTAGCTTCCATGCATAATTTTTTATTTGTATGTTACTATTGATTTTAACCTATTCTGTAAATTAAAATGAATAAGAGGAAAGACAGATTTGTGTTCCAGTTCCTCTTCTACTTATAAAATAGACAAAGAGGATTATGCTATTAGATGTTTCCTCCTCAAAAATAGCAGCTTTCCTCTAAATTATTCAGTACCATCAGCAATCAAAACTAAAAGAAAAACTATTAAAGACGGTACAGAAGACAAGGGGAGGGGGAGAAAACACCTGAATGAATATGAGATTAGAAACAATAACTAAAGTCTCATTGTAATATTCCCCTATATGAAACGTTTATATTACCTTTCAGAAAAGTGGAATTTGATTAGGAGTCTAGGTTCTAGTCCCATCTAGTCCCATCTCCACCATTTACAGGTTGTGGAACTTTGGGTAAATCAAAAACCTTTCTGGCCTTTGTTTCACAGACTTAAAACCCAACCACAACTTCTTATTCTCTTCAATTAATGCTACACTGTAATCAGTATCCATTTGTGACATTAAACTGATTTCCAGGGACTTCAGCTTTCTGGTCCAGCATGTAGGAAGATTGGAAATCACCATTCTGTCCTAACAAGTAAAAAGCTCAACAAAGTGAAAAACCAACAACTCTTCTTGTATCCATGAGAGAAGTGGGGTCACACGGTAAACAACTGCCAAAAAAGTTGGAGAGCCAGCAAGGTGAATACAGAGGATCAGGACGTATTGGAACAGAAACCCACAAGCAGAAACCTCTGTGGGAACCAGTGCTAGTGCAGGAAACTTTGAACAGCAACTGCTAGAGTCTAAGTGTAGACAACTGTGAGAGTTAAAAACTCAAGAGTAGTACCCAGCAGTAAGAGGGCTCCTGCTTTTGTCAGGTTTGACCTCCAGGAGCTCGACCTGGTTCTCACAGTGAATACTGAAGAAAAATCCATTTGTGCTTCTGGCAAGGGAGGGAGAAAAAGAAGCATTTTGAAATAAGCCAGATCACTCTGCTCTTCTTAACAAGGTCTATTCACAAAAATAACTATTTAAACAGAGCCTAACACACTGGGGTTTTATCACAGCCTAAATGACCTACAGGAAGGGAAACATTCGACTCTAGCCAGCACTAGCCTTCCAGGTGGGAGAAAGAAAATATCCAACTCCAACCCATACTACCCATCTGTCCAGCTAAACGGGGGATGAAAAAAAAAAAAAATTAAGAAGCACTTGTGAAATTCACAGTCAAGAAGCACAGGCTTTCTAAAAGATTGATACCTAATGATAGGATTAATGAATATTTCCTCTTCCTCCACAAAAACAGTTTTAAGAGGACAGGACTACTACTAAATCTGAGGAAAGAATCTCTAAGCTTGAGGATATCTCAAAAGAAAATTCCAAAACTGAAAAGCAAAGAGAGAAAAGACTAGAAAAGAAAGAGAATATCCAGAACTGTGGGACAACTGTAAAAAGTATAACATATGTATGACAGAAATTCTTGAAGAAAAAAAAAGACAAAAGCAATCAATCAATCAATAACAAATAAAGTAATAATGACCGAGAATTTCCTTAAATTAATGTGAGATACATAACTACAGATCCAGGGAGCTAAGAGAACACCAAACAGGATAAATACCAAAGAAACTATTAATATACCTAAGGATATCGTATTCAAACTATTAAAAATCAAAGATAAAGTCAAACCCTGAAAGATGCCAGAGGATAAAAATACCTTAACTATAGAAGAGCAAAGATAAGGATTATAGCCAATTTCTCCTTAAAAGCAATATAAGCAAAAAGAGACTAGAGCAAAATATCACTTGTTGAGAGGAAAAAACCCACTATCTAGAATTCTGTACCCTAAAAAATTATCCTTCAAAAGTGAGGAGAAATGAAGATTTTCTCAAACAAAAATCAAGGAAATTTTAAGCCAGTGGGCCTGCCTGGCAAGAAATGTTTTTAAACGTTATTTAGGAAAATGATATTGGTCAGAAACTCAGATCTGTGTAAAGAAACAGCAAGCATTGAGAAATAATAAATGAAGGTAAAATAAAACTTTTATTTTTATTTTTTTAATTGATTTAATGGATAACAGCTTGTTCAAAATAATAGCAACAATGCATGCAATTATGCATTTTTTTACATAAAAGCATACGTTATATATATACATATATATTTATTTACATATGCTTATTTATAAGTGAAATGAATGACAGCAATAATACAAGGGAAAGGAGGGAAGAATTAGGATTATTTTGTTATTGTAAGGTACTCACGCTATCCCTGAAGTGGTATAGTGGTATTTGAAAATGGACTTAAATTAGTTGTAAATGTGTAGTGGAAACCCCAGTGCAACCACTAAAATAATAATTGTAATAATAATAATAATATTGTTAAAATAAGTATAACAGGTTGGTAAGAAAGGAGAGAAATGGAATCCTATAAAATGACCAATTAAAACCACAAAAGGCAGAAAAAGAATGGAAGACAAAAATAGGAACAAATAACCAAGGAAACAAATACGAGACACTAACAAATATGGCAGATATTAATCCAACTATATCAGTAATAACTTTAAATGTCAATGGCTAAATATACCAATTAAATGACAGAGACTGTAAGAGTGGATCAAAAAAAGAAAACCAACTATTATATATGTTGTCTACAAGAAACCTACTTTAAATAAAAAGACACATAGAGATTAAAAATAAATGGATGGAGAAAGAGATAATATGCTAATGCTTTTAAAAAGAAAGCAGAGTAGCAATGTTAATTTCAGACAGAGCAGATTTCAGAGCAAGGAAAATTATCAGGGATAAAAAATGTCATTGCATAATGATAAAGGGGTCAATTCTCCAAGAAGACAATAATCCTAACAACAGTGCCAAAATACGTAAGGCAAGAACTTATAGAACTACAAGGAGAAATAGATGAATCCACTATTATAGTTATAATAATATAACTGTTTATTAGTCTTCAATATATAGTTATATCAACATCCCTCTATCAGAAATAGACTCAGCAGGCAGAAAATCAGTAAGGATGTATTAACAGTCTAACTCAATGCCACTATCAATCAACAGGACATAACTAGCATCTATAGACATCCAACAATAACAGAATACATATTCTTCTCCAGCTCACATGGAAAATTAACAGACATAGACCACATTTGGAGACATAAAACACACCTTAAGAAATTTTAAAGAACAGAAATCATACAATAGCTGTTCTCAGATCATAGTGGAATTAAACTAGAAATCAGTAACAGAAAGATATCTGGAAAATCCCAAATACTTGGAGATTTAACAACACAATTATAAATAATACATACCATGGGTCAAAGAAGAAATCTGAAGAGAAAGAAATAAAAAAATATTTTGAACTAAGTGAAAATGAAAACACAAATTACCAAAATTTGGGGGATGCAACAAAAGCAGAGCTTACACGGTAATTTATAGCATTAAATTCACATATCAGAAAAGAAGAAAAAACTAAAATCAATAATCTAAGCTTTCAATGTAATAAACTACAAGAAGAACAAATTAAATCCAAACTAAGCAGAAGAATAAAACAATAAAAATTGGAGAAGAAATCAATGAAATTCAAACCTCACCACACAGACACACATACACAAATGGTAACTATGAGTGGTGATGGATATATTCATTGACTGTGTAATCAGAATAATGTATATGAAATCATCATTTTGTACACATTGAATATATACATTTATTTTTCATTTAAATATTTTAAATTAAAAAATTTATAAAAGGAAATCAATAGAGAAAATCAACAGCGAGCCCCCAAATAGACCCACATAAATACAGCCAACTGATCTTTGACAAAGGAGCAAAGACAATACAATGGAGAAAAGATAGTCTCTTCAACAAATGGTTCTCAAACAACTGGACATCCATATGCAAAAAAAGCAAGGCTAGATGCAGACGTTACAACCTTTACCAAAATTAACTCAAAATGGATTACAGACCTAAATGTAGAATGTAAAAGTATAAAATTCCTGGAAGACAACATAGCAGAAAACCTAGATGACCTTGGGTTTGTTTAGCAATAACTTTTTAGATACAACATCAAAGCCATGATCCTTGAAAGAAAGAAGTGATAAGCTGCACTTCCTGAAATTTCAAAATTTATATTCTGTGAAAGACATTTGAAGAAAAGAAAAAGACAAGCCAAATATGACTGGGAGAAAATATCTGCAAAAGACATATGTGATATAAAGAACTTTTATCTAAAATATACAAAGAACACTTAAAACGCAACAAAAAGAAAACAAATAACAAAATTAAAAAATGGGCCAAAGACCTTAACAGATATCTCACCAAAGAAGATATACAAACAGCAAGTAAACATATGAAAAAATGTTCCACATCGTATGTCAGCAGGGGAATTGAAATTAAAACAAAAATGAAAAACTACTACATACTTATTAAAAGGGCTAAAATCCAGAACACTGACAACACCAAATGTTGATGAGGATATGAAGCAACAAGAACTCTCATTCGTTACTAGTGGGAATGCAAAATGGCACAGCCAATTTGGAAGACAGTTTGGCAGTTTCTTACAAAACTAAACATACTCTTACCATAGAGTCCAGCAATTGTGGTCCTTGGTATTTAACCAAAGGAATTGAAAACTTAAGTACCCACAAAAACCTGCACATGGAAGGTATACTAACTTTATTTACACTTATCAAAACTTGGAAGCAACCAAGATATCTTTCAGGAGGCAGGTAAACAATGGTACATTCAGACAATAGAATATTATTCAGTGCTAAAAAGAAATGAGCTATCAAGGCATGAAAAGACATAACAGAGCCTTAAATGCATATTACTAAGTTAAAGAAGCCAATGAGAAGAGACTACAAACTGTATGATTCCAACTATATGTCATATTCCTATATGACATTTTGAAAAAGCAAAACAGGAGCATAGAGGATTTTTAGGGCAGTGAAAATACTCTATGTGATACTATAATCGTAGATACATGAAACCCCTGAAATGTACAAGAGTGATAATGATGTGTCAATGTATTGTGACAAACATACCACTCTGGTGGTGGATGTTGATAAGAGGGTAAACTATGTACGTACAGGGGAAGAGAGTATACGGGAAGTCTCCATACCCTCCTCTCAATTTTGCTGTGGACCTAACATTGCTCTAAAGTCTATTAAGAAAAGAAACTATGGTCATCCTATTAAAGAATTATTTCCACAGCAACCAACTAAGTCAATCTAGTATTAGGAATTCTTTCTAGTATTAGTCAAAATCAAGAGACTGGCTTCTAAAGGTTAACATCTACTAAAAGCATGCATCTCTAAAATATAACAAGAGGAAAACCAAAATGTACTTAAACTGTTCCTTTTAGGTTTCCTTCTGTCTCTTCAGCTGTGACTAATATTAAGGTCTCTCTCCTTAAGGGTAGCAATGAACATTTCTGAGGATAACTTAATTTATGTTTTTAAAAAAACTAATCACGGCCGGGCGTGGTGGCTCACGCCTGTAATCCTAGCACTCTGGGAGGCGAGGCGGGTGGATTGCTCAAGGTCAGGAGTTCGAGACCAGCCTGAGCAAGAGCGAGACCCCGTCTCTACCAAAAATAGAAAGAAATTAATTGGACAGCTAAAAATATATATAGAAAAAATTAGCCGGGTATGGTGGCGCATGCCTGTAGTCCCAGCTACTCGGGAGGCTGAGGCAGTAGGATCGCTTGAGCTCAGGAGTTTGAGGTTGCTGTGAGCTAGGCTAACACCATGGCACTCACTCTAGCCCGGGCAACAGAGTGAGACTCTGTCTCAAAAAAAAAAAAAAAAAAAAATACTAATCAAAATTTCGTGTAGGTGTGTATATATTGGTAGAGAAAACTATCAAAATAATCAAGATTGTGTATGTGGTGTGGGCAGGGGAGGCGGGAGGGAGGAGAGAAGAGATGCTCTTTTCATCTGTGGTTGTCAAGCCTTCCTTGTGTAATTACCACAAGGAAAGCATCCATGGCTCTGAGCTGAACTGACTTATGAATCAGGGCTTAGTAATTCAATTCTACCTCTCCTACTGACTCAATATGTAACCTAGGCAAGTCATGTAATCTCCCTGTGCTTCTGTATCTGAACTGGACTCTACTCAAAGGGTAACTGGCTATTTACATGGAGAACCATACAGTAATTTGCACTTAACTGCACTTTCAGAAAGGTAGAGAAAGTGGTAGAGTCCTTCCATGAATTTTTTGTTTCAATAAAAATAAAATTGTTTGCAACTATGCTTAGAAGTTTTATTGGCAAGAAATATAGAAAAAGTACCGTAATTTCATGTAACGTTTACATGAAATACAATGACATTTTGGAAAGTAAAAAATGTTGCACTAGGTTTTAATTTCTTATTAAGTCTTCAAAGCACAATACCATCAAATGGATGGGGAATGAATGAAATGAACTTCATGGTCTCTTCCAAAACTGAAGATTCTATGACCATGAACTAGATTATGCAAAATATAAAAGACAACCCCACACCATAATATGCCAAGAATGTTTACAAAAAATACTAAAAAGGATATTTGACAGAAACATTGTTTTCTTGATTATATACTTCTGATTTAAATTATTGAAAATCTATAAAGGGAAAATACTTATCATCAAGTTGTTATCTTTATGTAAGCACATATTGATAGACAGAAATATAGATGTAGCAATGCTACTAAGCTTTATTTAGTAAATCACGTCGCATAAAAACAGTATCCA
Source organism: Indri indri (assembly GCA_004363605.1). Lineage (NCBI taxonomy): Eukaryota > Metazoa > Chordata > Mammalia > Primates > Indriidae > Indri > Indri indri. The sequence continues at coordinate 6,086 of RJWJ010030844.1, read as the reverse complement.
CTTTTTTAGGTTTCGCTCCATGTCTTTTATTGATAAAGTTGAAAATCAGTAATATATCCTTTACATATGAAGAGAAAGATTAATCATTTATAATATACTATACTAGCTATTTTTCCAGTCATCACATTAGACTGTGACAAGCCATTTGTACAAACATTTTTAGTATTTCTGTGACTAAAAGCATGATGAATGTTTGAATATAAGCATGCACTGTCTATAGCCATAAACAGTAAATTTTATTAAAAATAAACCAGTACAATGTCAATTCCACAACCCTCTTTAATGTCATGTGATAATCACATATACTCACTAAAGCAGGAACAGGAGCGCTAACAGATTTGGCTATTAACTTTTTTACACTAGAAAATCATATTATAGCTCTGCTCTTTGTGTCTAAGATTATTCATTCATGAACTTACTGATAACAGTTGAAAGTGGCAAATAACGTTTTCAAATATGCATCAATACAATTACTCTAAATTCTCTGAATATGAATAGCCTTTAAAATATTCATCTGTACTATTATTAATAAAACTTTCCCATCCTCTATGTGGCTGTGTATGTTTATCCTGGCATATCTATGTAACTTTCATTGAGATTAGTTTTCGTAATGGTCTCAAGTTCAGAAGAATTCTTATCTGCTTACTATAAAAACATTTCCTAATACTGAGTCAATCAACCCACTACTCTAAATGGCTATAAAGACTACAAAGCTATAAGGCAACAGGACTTTTAAAGAGAAATACTAAATATCTGAACACAGAAGCAAAATGAAAAATCTTGAAATATCATTTGCAGCTTAATTTGTCCAAGTCAAGCTACCCCCAAAGAAAGCCACATGAGAATGATATAACTTTTTATAGCAGTTAGCAGCCTCTGCAAATATATTTTATTCTTTTAGAATATGCTTTATTTCTACCATTTTATTAAACAGATTCTGACCCTTACTTACTTGACTGCCTGCCTGCCCCTCATGAAAAGAATAACTACATATAGTTTAAAAACATGGCAAACATAGGCAAGTCTCACTGAAGAATGAGTTATGTTACAAAAATATATTTTCTTCAAGTTGAAAAAAAAATTTGAAACCCATTTCCCCATAGAACTAATGTTATAAACAGCAGTTAAGACTTCCAGACTAGTATATAAAATTTAATGTGTGCCTTAATTTAATGTGTTCTTAGTTGAACAACAGAACACTGTTGAACACTTAATTCTAGGTAATTAGGGACATTGGGAATGGGGTAGCAAAAGGGCAGTGTTTATTATTACTGGTTTTAGCAGAGGGAGTAATAATATCAGCTATCACTTACGGAGCACCCACGATGTGCTAGGCGTTATAATAAAGGCTTTACATAGCTTGCTTCATTTAGTTTTCATAATCACTCTATGAAATAGGTATTATTATTTTCATTTTACAGGTTAAAAAATTGGGATTTGAAAAATCACATGACTTGCCAAAGGTCATACAGATGAGAAGTGGCAGAGTCCCAGCACTCACATCCAGGTCCACATAACTTCCAAAGTCCACACTGTCTTCCACTTTGCCACACTGGCAGGCTTAAAAATACCCAATTTCCTTCCCACAGCCAAAATTTCCAATGCTTCAATAAAAGTGATCCCAGCTACCTATTACAAGACACCATTCTGATCTAATTTATACTGGATATAAATGATCCAATCGTGCCAGAAGTAGTATTTTCATCTTTTAAGAAGAAGGCAACTTAACTAAAATAATTCAATTATGGTATATTAAGGTAGTAAAACAAAAGTGTTGGGGAGTTAGCTTTGTTTTTAGCAAAAAATTGGGTCCCTTAAGTAGGGGTCGTCGTAAATGATAAGAAAGGGTAAGAAAATAATAGAAAATGGAAAATAACAGAAACAAAAGAATATATAGAGATGAAGGTATAGTTTTATAGATTTATAAAGATAAAAGATAAAAAACAGGGGTATTTAAGGGTCCTTGTGATATTTTTGTCAATAGCAAGGCCATGAGTGAAGTTTTACATGGGTATTTACAGGTATAGTAATTGGTTGCTAGGGGTAATGGGTTTATATAAGCAGCTTTTGATATGCAAACTAACATGTTCACACATTCCTTCAGGGCAAAGCCCTACAAAACTCTTGAAACCATTTTTGTCTCTAATATAGTTATATTAATTTATGGAGCGACACAAAAGTAAGGGGATCAGCTTGCAGTGCAAAGGTAGGAAGGAGATCAGCCCTACTTAAGAGGATATCTATTCTTGTCTGACTGGCATCTTTGCTTTTTTTGAAATATCTCTATTCCATTCAATGGGATTCTGATAGAGTTATGAATCATGTGGCCGTCTTTTCCCAACATTTTTCTCCCTTGGAGATTACTAATTGCCACTGGGGAAAACAACAATCTCTCATAATTATATGAAGTACAGAGCTATTAACATAAGAATGATACACTGTACATATTCAGTCCATGGAGAGACCCTGGCAGAGAATAAAGCCAACACAGAGGAAAGAAAAGCAGAAGGATGCAGAGACAGAACTGTGCTGCTTGAACCTCTGGATTCTGTCATGGCTGAGGCTAGAGATTCACTTCTTGTTTCATCATTCATTCACTTAAGGCATTAAATTTCCCATTTTGATTACGTTAATTTGTGTTAGGTCTCTAATGCTAGCACTCAAAAGAATCCTCACTAACATAGGTTTCTAAGAGTTTGCTCTTAGAAAACTCTTGAGGTCATGTTTCCTAGGAAGTGCTTTCAGAAGTTTTTTTCTTTATCCATTTTAATACCTATAGATGTGGTACAAGCAAGAAGGACAATGAAGAAAATCAATTTCATCAAATGCTATTTCTGGATCTACTGAGAGGATCATATGGGCTTTGTTTTTGCTTCTATTTATATGGTGAATTACATTTATAGATTTGCATATGTTGAATCATCCTTGCATCTCTGAGATGAAGCCCACTTGGTCATGGTGAATTATTTTTCTGATGTGCAATTGAATTCGGTATGCTAAGATTTTACTGAGCACCCTTTTATGATAAGAATTCTTAACAAAATAGACATAGATGGGACATACCTAAAAATAATTAAAGCCATATACGACAAACCCACAGCGAACGTCATACTGAATGGGGAAAAACTGAAACCATTCCTGCTTAGAACTAGAACCAGACAAGGTTACCCACTATCACCACTTCTATTCAACATAGTGCTGGAAGTCTTGCCAGAGCAATCATACAAACGAACAAAATCAAGGATATCCAAATGGAGAAAGAAGAGGTCAAACTATCGCTCTACACTGATGATATGATCTTGTATCTAGAAAACCCCAAAGATTCAACAAAGAGACTCCTGGAATTGGCAAATGAATTCAGCAAAGTCTCAGGCTACAAAATCAATGCACACAAATCAGTAGTTTTCATATATGCCAATAATGGTCGAGATGAGAATCAAATCGAAGACTCAATACCTTTCACAATAGCAACAAAGAAAAAAATACTTAGTAATATATTTAACTAAGGAGGTGAGAGACCTCCATAGGGAGAACTATGAAACACCAAGGAAAGAAATTGCAGAGGATGTAAACAGATGGAAAAACATATCATGCTCATGGATCGGCAGAATCAACATTGTTAAAATGTCTATGCTACCCAAAGTGATTTACACATTCAATGCAATCCCCATTAAAATACCAACGTTATTTTTTGCAGGCCTCAAAAAAATAATTCTACCCTTCGTGTGGAATCAGAAAAGACCCTGAATAGCTAATGCAATCCTATGTAATAACAGTAAATCGGGAGGCATGACTTTACCAGACTTCAAGCTATACTACAAGACTATAATAACCAAAACAGCATGGTACTGGCACAAAAACAGAGACACAGATCTATGGATCAGAACAGAGAACACAGATATGAATCCATCCTCATATTGCCATCTGATCTTTCACAAAGCAGACAAAAACATACACTAAAGAATCCCAATTCAATAAATGATGCTGGGAAAATTGGATAGCCACATGTAGAAGGCTGAAACAGGATCAGCACCTCTCACCTTTCACAAAAATTCATTCACAATGGATAACAGGCTTAAACCTAAGGCATGAAACTATAACAATTCTAGAAGAAAATGCTAGAAAAACTCTATTAGATATCAGTCTAGGCAATGAATTTATGAAGAAGACCCCAAAAGCAATCAAAGCAACAACAAAAATAAATAAATGGTACCTGATCAAATTCAAAAGCTTCTGCACAGCCAAGGACACAATCGATAGACCAAATAGACAACCTACAGAATGGGATAAAATATTTGCATGCTATACATTCAATAAAGGGCTGTAACCAGAATCTACAAAGAACTCAAGCAAATCACCAAGAAAAAAAATCAAACAAGCCCATTAAAAAGTGGGCAAAAGACATGAACAGAAACTTTTTAAAAGACGATAGACTAATAGCCAACAAACACATGAAAAAATGCATCAAGGAAATGCAAATCAAAGCCACAATAAGATATTACATAACTCCAGTGAGAATGGCTTTTACTCAAAAGTCCCAAAACAACAGATGCTGGTGAGGATGCGGAGAGAAAGTTACACTTATATACTGTTGGTGGGACCAAAACTAGTACAGTCTCTATGGAAAGTAGTATGGAGATACCTGGGGAACTAAAAGTACACCTACCATTTGATCCAGCAATCTCACTAAGTATTTACCCAAAGGAAAAAAAGACATTTTATAAAAAAGACACTTGCACTCGAATGTTTATAGCAGCACAATTGACAATCACAAAGATGTGCAATCAACCCAAATGCCCACCAATACAGGAGTGGATTAATAAAATGTGGTATATGTATACCATGGAGCACTACTCAGCCATAAAAAAAAAAATGGTGATCTAGTATCTTTTGTAACAACCTGGATGGAACTGGAAGCCATTCTTCTTAGTGAAATATTGCAAGAATGGAAAAATAAACACCACATATACTGAATACTAAATTGTAACTAATCGATCAACATTTATGTACACATATGGAAGTAAAACTCAAGGGAAATCAAGTAGGTGGGGGGGAGGGATGAGTAAATTCACATCTAACGGGTACAATGCACACTAACTGGCTGAAGGACACACTTATAAATTTGACTCAAACTGCACAAAAGCAAATTATGTAACCAAAATAAGTGTATCCCCGTAAAATTCTGAAATTAAAAAAAAAGAAAATCAATTTCAATTTCATATCAAGAATGACTAGCGAAGGGTATATATAGGGATAAAGAATGATACTGGGGCAATTAAAGGAAGTATTGATAAATATATTTTCCTGCTTAAAGTATCTATGTACAAAAATCTGGAAATAGCATGATTCCCACCCATAAGCTCATATTTCACTCATGATGTTTGACAGAAAGTCAAGATGTTATAATATCAAAACTGTGGAAAGTTGTAATATATAATAAGGCAAAAAGAGAGTATAAAATGTAGAAAAGTGCATATTATTCAGCTTGGATTCAGCTTAGAATCCTTTTCTACTATACGAATCAAAGATAATTCCAGCAAATGCTGGTAACATGTTTGTTTAACTTGACTTTTTAAAATACACATTTTATACTACTTAAATATTCTTTTTAAGTTTTTGTTTCCCAGCTTGTATTCTATAGCTTTAAATCACACAGAAAATAAAAACGCAGCTATCTCGACATTTTACAGAACTTAAGGTTTGAGTGCTTATTTTCATATTTCTGGATCAGTACTTTACCTTCAAGTATTAGTTGCCTTTCCTTGCTAATATTTCAGGTACAAAAGTTATATATATCTCTTTAAGGTGTCTCCATATGGCTATGGAGACACCTTAAAGAGATACAAGTAGAATTACCATTTGATCCAGCAATCCCATTACTGGGCACCTACCCCAAAGAACAAAAATCGTTCTATGAAAAAGACACCTGCACCCGAATGTTTATAGCAGCGCAATTCACAATTGCAAAGGTGTGGAAACAGCCCAAGTGTCCATCAATACATGAGTGGATTAGTAAAATGTGGTATATGTATACCATGGAGTACTATTCAGCTTTAAGAAACAATGGTGATATAGCACCTCTTGTA
>RJWJ010030843.1:0-19615 GCA_004363605.1 Indri indri | reverse complement strand
GAAACTGTGGCTCAGAGAGTTTTAAGAGAGTTTCCTAAGATCAACCAGCTAGTAAGTGGCAGAACCAGGATGGGAACCTGCATCTTTCCAGTTTTATCTCTTGTTATACTCCCTCTTATCAGATCCTTCCCCTTTTCTCCCCTGTGTTGCATCAGCAGCCTCCCTGGAGTCATCATGTCCTCCCTCTGCCCTCCTCTGTTCCTCTGCTTATGCTGTTTCCTCCCCCTGGAATGTCCTTCCACAGCATTGCTACGCACAGAATCCTCCCCTTCCTCCAAGGCTCTGGTTAAAGTTGGCCTCTTCTCTGATTTCTTCTTTGGCCATCCTCTCCCCACATCTACTTTGTAGTTACCAACACGTTTTAGCAAGCATTTTCTTGTTTAGCCAGTGCTTCTTTGTTTTGTTTTCAGAATTGAATGCTAGAAATCTAGGAGATTGAAAAATTTAGCAGCTTAAACAGTTCTTACAGGGAGGCTGATGTTACTCCCTGCTGTTAAGTCCGTGGAGAAGCTAATGCCTTCCTACTTTATTTAGTCTTTGTTAAAACTATGAAATTGTGAATTTAACCCTAATTTATATGCATGAAGGAGGTCATTCAAAACCGTTTCTCTGAACTGTTGTAATAAGTATATGCTTATAATATTTTGATGTCTAAATTTCTGGTGCATATATCATCTGATTTGATCTTTCAACACCTGTGTATTGAATATCTACCATATACTGTGTTCTGGAGCTGCTCTGTGCTCTAGAGAATGGGAGACATGAAAATTATCATTAAGTGGGGAAAGCAGACATTTATCATAAAAAGCACCCAAATAATAATTTAGTTACTATTGAGTTAGGCACCACAAGGGGAAATTTCAGGGAGATCCAGCACAGCAGGTGTCAGAGGAGGCTTCCCTGAGGAAGGGACACTTAACTCTGAAGAATGACTGTGGATTCACCTTGCCAAGGCAGGAGAAAAGGCCCTGAGGTTGAAATGCAGTGAGCAAGCGGGAGAGTGTCCAGACATGTGGCCTGAGAGTAAGCAATGAGGACCTCACCCGGGACCTGCTAGCCATTCTCAGGATTGGGAACTTCATACAAGGACCGTGGAAAACCACTGAAGGGTCTAATATCTCCTAATTTATCTCTTTAGTGTGGATAATGGATGGGGACTGGAGGATTTGATGCTGGAGTTGATGTGGGGAGGCCAGTTCTTCTAGGTGGTATGATGGTGTCTCACACCAATGGGGCAGTGGAGAGTGGGGGAGGTAGGCAGATTCTCAAAATGTTCAGAGGTCTGAGGACTTGGCAGTTGATTAGATTTGCAAGAAGTTGTCAAAGATGACTCTCAGATTTCTGGCATGAGCAATTACGCACGGTACTGTTTGCTGAGGAGGAAATATTTGATCAGGAACAGGGCTGGGCTGGAGAGATTGATTGCAGTTTGTATATTTTAGCTTTGAGGTGTCAGTGAAGGTAATTTGGTCCTCCCAATTACCGTTTGAGAAAGGTGGTATTGTCCACACTTTCTATTGGGAATCTGGGGCTTGGAGAGGTTGGGCGACTTGCCTAAGACTACATAGCCAAGAAAGGGTTAAGCCTGAGCTTAAGCCAGTATTTTGACTCCTGATGCTGTGCTTTTAAAACCAAACCACGTGGCCTGGGCGCTGAGTATTCAATGCTGAACCAGGCTAACCAACCCTCTCAACATACCAGTTTTCTGCCTCGTTCTTCCACACACACCTGTCTGCCAAGTTGTCTGCTCTGACAGTCAAACCCTAAAATCTCTTACTTTCTAAGACCTTCATGGAAGTAGGAAGGAAAACTTTCCTAGCCCTGCCCTATCTAGAGTTTGAACACTCCAGAGGTCCTGTTCACTCATGCATTTATTGTTCGCTCACTTATTAGTCCCATTCCCCTCACCCCTGACATTTGTCAAGCATTGGTCACCCAATATGGACCTGGGAAAGACTGGGAAGAAACACAAAGCCATTTGCATAGGACTTTGCACTTTCAAAGCACTTAACAAATATTGCCTTTTTGGTGCGTTCACGTCAGCTCTGGAAGAAAGAAAGGTCATGTGTATTCCTTCAGCAAACAGTTTTGGAGTGGACACCCACTATGCACCAGGCACTGTGCTGGAACTCAGCTGCTGATACAAGGATGAATAAGACATGGTCCTTGTTCTCAGGGGTTTAAGGTCTAAATGGGAAGACAGGCGAACAGATGATATCAATATGTGTTCATTTTACAGATGAGAAAGCTAATGATAGACTCAGAAGTTAAGGGACTTATTTTTAAAGTTTGTCAAAGTTACAGTCCTCTGGATAAGGAATGACTTGGGCTGCTTGTTGAAATAGATTGCACACCACACACTTGCTGAATTGAATCACTCGGGGTGGGGCATCAGGTGATTCATATGCTGCTCAACAGCTAGTAAGGGATTCAGCTGAGGTGTGAACTTTCTCTGGCTACATTGCCAGAGACTTTTCTAGTCCATTTGTCTGTCCCCTAGTTGTAGAGATAAAGAGAACCGAAACTTGTGGATTAGCAGAGGTGGTCTGCAAACAGGCCTCTTTCCTCATAGCCTTTACTGTAGGGATGGGCAGGCCTAGAAGGCTGTGCCTCAGACCACAGGGGAAATTCTGCCCAAAGGCAGAATCCTTAGAAAGTTAGAGTGCCAGGAGCCTGCTTAAAACTCCACCCTGAGAGATAAGGAAAACCAACCAGTAAGACCAGGTCAGGGTTCAGTGAGTGTGGACTTTATCTGGAGATAAACTCCTGGCTGGGCGGCTCTTTCCTGGTTTACTGCTTCTGGCTTTGGGGAGGGGATCAGGAGTATTACTTTGACCCAGACTCAAGAAGACCTAGCTCATGCTAGGCATAGTGGCTTACACCTGTAATCTCAACACTTTGGGAGACTGAGGTGGGAGGATTGCTTGATACCAGGAGTTCAAGACTAGCCTGGGTAACATAGCGAGACCTCATCTCTACAAAAATTTTAAAAATTAAAAAATCAAAAAAAGATGACCTAGCTAAGCCTATGTATAGTGTGCCTTTTTATCTTTCTCTGTATGTATGTACGTATATGTGTATTATATATTTATGTACATATATAGTACATGTGTATCATATATCTTTATATCATATGTTATATATGTATATATTACATGTGTATGCATATGTGATGTATATATTATATGTGTGTATCTATATTGTGTGCATGTGTATGTATATATGTAAAAGAGAAAATAAAGACCAGGTAAATCTACATATGGCCACAAGTAATATAACTTTCTGTTCAGGAGCACAGACCTTGAAGTCACATCAGCTTTAAACACATCTTAACTTCATTTACTTAAGCTTTCTGTTCTCTCTTCTGAAAATAGGGATGTACTAGCTACTTCACCAGGCTTTTGTGATGATTAAGTGAGATAATGTTATTAATATGTCACATGTTTAGCACAGTGCTTGGTAGGTAGTAAGAACTTTATCATTACTACCACAGAACATGGGTATTCTAGGCCTTGTCTTCTTTTACACATTTGTGCCAGGATGAGGGTAGGGGCAAGTGACCAGGAACCTCCCATCGACAAGTGGAAAGGACATGATGTTGTTTGCTTGTCATTGTTTCTTTAAACTCCAGAAGCCCGTCCTGTTTGGCCACTCTAAGTTCAAACTCCTATACCTTTTAGTGGTCTGAGTGAAGAGACAGGAGTGTAAGCTGTGGGCAGTGGTGACTGGGCAAAGGTAAGACACACGCCCCATCTGGAGGGGCCTGACACCACCCAGTTTCAGCTGATTGTCACCATGTGTGACCAGAAGCCCAATGGTGCCAGAACTTCTGCCTTTTTAAGAGAAACCAGAAATCTGCATTTTTAAATGTGAACTTGCTTAGCAACTAAATTAAAATACACACACACACACACACACACACACACACACACACACACGGCCAACAAAAGGGATATATGGGCTCTGGAAGGCCACCAAACATTTTCTTGCTTTGTCACCCCTCTAGGCTGGGATGAGGAGAGTGTTTGACACGTATTTTCAGAGCACCTACTCTGTGCTTTGTGCTGCACTAGAGCATATAGGGAAGTCCATGCCGCAACTTTTGCCCTTAAGCAGAGAGGCAGGATGGACACACCAGGTGATAGGGAGCAGTGCAGGGGTAAGAACGTGTGCCAGGATAGGCGTTGAGTTGTAGGAGAGGGTGGGGAAGGTGGAGGAGTTCTGTGAGTTACTTCACTGATACAGTAGGTGAAAAAAGCAAATGCAAAAGGTGTAGGATAGTGCCCGTTTTGTACACAAGAAAGGAAAATGAGAGCATTTATAAGTATTTGCTAAGTTTTACAAGAGGAAACACAAAAAGGAAACTGAAAACGATTGAAAATGGTTCCTTGGAGAGGAATGAGAAGAAAGGGCAGGGACACTTCTGAATGTACTTTAAAATTTTGTTTTGAGTTTTGAACCACGTAAATGTTTAACAAATTCAAAAAATGAAATTAAATAAGCCTGAGAAAAGCAAATCCTGAAATTCAGTACAAATATAAAACAAAAAAAAGAACAAAGTATATTTCAAATTGGTAACATAAGAAAGAATTAACCCAGAGTAACTTTCACACACAGGACTGACTGCTGGGATGTAGCTTAAAGGACAAAATGAACTGCAGGGAAACCTTGAACTTAATAGGCTTATTTTTGCTAGTGATACTGATGTGGTAACCCCAGAAACCATCTTGACTGCATTATGAATAGAGCACATGAGTAAATATATTGGTGCTATTGGGGAACAGGATTGTCAGTATGGGAAAAGGAAGATGAAATATGGAATAGGGGAGATGAGGAAGAACCCTGTCCCATTGGGTTCAAATTGGAGATATCAGTGTGATCTCAAAATTTCATAATAAGCATTTTCTAGCTCTATCCATTGAAAGGGCCTGGAAATAGGGACAGCTCAGTAGCAATTGAGTACCTAGCAGCCAGATCTTGTCCTGCTAAAAGGAGCAGGGCTCCTTAGAGAAATGTTTGATTCCAGATCTGGCATAGGGAAAGTACAAGGCGAGCCTGGGGTATTTTTTTTTTTTGTGCCAGAAAGCAAGGACGTGATCAAAGACAGATGGTGACATGTTGAAAGGACACAGGAGCTAGCATGTAGAAGCTCCCACTAGCCAAATTGGGACATTTTTAACATTAAAAAAAAGGGATAATGGACTATAATGTATTACTTTGGGAGAAAAAAATAAAGGGTCTGTGAGTTCATATAGCACTACTCCAGAAAAGGCATGAGATGACTTTCTTTACAAAAGATTACCTGCTAATAGATGTAGAAGGAATGACAGAATGAGTAAGTTGCCATTTTGCAGGCACCTGTGCAGTAAGTGGTTCAGGCAAGGATCATCAATGGATAGTAGAACTATTGGATAAGAATTCCTTGGAGGACTCAGTATTTATACAGTCTCAAAATGTCACCCCACAGATTTCTCATTAACTCAAATGGGAAAATAGATTTATCATTAGGAAATCTCAGGAACACCACTGTACCTAAGTAATCAGACTGATCATCACCAAAATGGGGCAGGCTGTACAATATCACTTGTATGATAGTCCTCAACAATGTTTAACCTGAATCTAATCATGAGGAGACAGACATCAGATACATCCAGATTGCAGGCCATTCAACAAGATAGGTAGCCTGGACTCTTCAAAATGTCAGTGCTATGAGAGACCAAAAGTGTTCTAGACCAAACGAATCTAAAAGAGACATGTAAATATACTTTGAAATCCTTAATTGAATGCTGGATTGACACAATTGGCAAACAGCTATAAAGAACATTAATAAGAGAAATTTGAATATGTACTGTACATTAGATAATATTGTATCAAAGTTAAATTCATCGGGTGTGCTGATGGCATTGTGGTTATAAAGGAGGATTTCGGAGTTCTTACGGGATATATGTAAAGTAGTTAGGGGTAAAGCATCATGATGTCTGCAACTTTGAAATGGAAAAAGTATAAATGTAGAAAGATAAAGCAAATGGGACAGGTGTTAATTGCTAAATCTAGATGAAGGGTATATAGATATTCATCATGCTGTTCCTTCAACTTTAATGTAGTTTGAAATTTTTCAAAAATAAAATGCTAGGATAAATGAAATATGGGCTATAGTGGCTAGCAGTAGCTTCATGAAGTCAACTCCATTTGACCAGGGCCTTGAAATAGTACTAGGAGATGGGTAGAGAGAAGGGATGAAAGCCATCGCAAGGCAGAGGTGGGAATGAGCGCAGCATTTCCTAGGATTCCATAGAGGTAGATGAAAGGAGACAAGTAATAAGGGATGAATTTCAAAAGGTAGTCGAATCCTCAGGATGAAAGGCCTTTAAAACCAGGCTATTGCATGCACATCTGATTTATTAAGGAGAGAAATTGTTGGTTCTTGATGGGGGAGTAGGAGGAAGAATAGTATTTGGAGAAGTTAGTCTGTTGTGGTAGAGTGCTAGATGGACTGGAGAGTGGAAGTGAGATTTTTTTTTTTCCCCAGTAATCCAGGCTTGAGGCAGTGGACATGTGGCTTAAAGAGAAGGATGTCAATGATAAAGAAAGGAGGATAGCACTCTGGGAGGCTAAGGCAGTAGGATTGCTTGAGCTCAGCAGTTCGAGACCAGCCTGAGCAAGAGCAAGACCCCGTCTCTACTATAAACGGAAAGAAATTAGCCAAACTACTAAAAATAGAAAAAACTAGCTGGGCATGGTGGCGCATGCCTGTAGTCCGAGCTACTCGGGAGGCTGAGGCAGGAGGATCGCTGAGCCCAGGAGTTTGAGGTTGCCGTGAGCTAGGCTGACGCCACGGTACTCTAGCCAGGGCAACAGAGTGAGACTCTGTCTCAAAAAAAAAAAAAAAAAAAAAAGGACCTCCAGGTCTCTTTGAGTGGATATAAACGATTGCTGAGTAATTGGGTCAGAAAATCTGTCTGTGGTGCCATTTAGAAAGTGCAAATTTGGGGGGAAATTCACTCTCTAGGGCCTCTCCATACCCCCAGGTTTAGGCTGAGTGAAATCTGAGCTCTGCTGCCAAATATTGATGAGAATGTCATTGGGAAGAGGCAGAGCCCAACATTAAAAGTCTTTTTTCCCCTGACCAGACTCCATTTCATGCCTCTCTCCTTTTCTTCCTCCCTTCTCAGATTTTAACCTTCCAAGGTTTTCCTCCTAAATCTGTGCTCAGACTCAAAACCAGCTGACCCAATAGTCTGTCCTTTCCTTCTATGTACCAGGCCTGCCTCCTATAGATATTTCTTCTTCCTCCAAGTCAATAGTAGTTTTCCCTCCTTTAAGCTCTCAGAGAGAAAAATATTTTTTTGCGTCTGTTGCAATTATACATATGTTACACTCTCCTTGTTCCCCATGTACCTGCCATAACCTGTGATTTATTTTTAAAGGAACTTCCCACGACTGCTGAAATGATCTTTGTCCATGCCCCTAACGTCCTCTACGCTAGGTACCTTTGCTTCATTTGCCTTTGATTATGTGGAGCTCCTCATGCCCCAACTAAAATGCAAACCAAACCAGGTTAAGGGTTCCCAGGTTCAAAATGCATCTTCTAGGCTTCAATACGGGCATAGGAAGCCAGCTTCCTGCCAGGGTCAAAAGAATAAGGCAAGGAGGAGGCCTGAGGTGTCTCAAGATAAAATGGGCTTTCTGTTAAGGCAGTGAGGAGGAGGAGTTCAAGCCCAGTACAGGTTGCCCTGTGGTGGGGTGTTGTGGACACTAACAAAGACAGCAGATGAGCAGATGGAACAAAAGACCTTTAAAGGTCCCTTCCAAGAATTCATCTTTGATTAGGGGGCTGTTTGTATGTTTTCCTCATTCACTAGCTGCACATCGCTGTGTCTTACTCATTTTTGTATCCCTGGTGCCAGACAGTGTCTAGAGCAGTGCTGTCCAATAGAACTTTCTGCAGTGATGGAAATGTTCTATAATGTACTGTCCTACGTGGTAGCCACTTAGCCATATGTAGCTATTAAGCACTTGAAATGTGTCTGGTACCATCAAGAAACTGAATTTTTAATTTTATTTTAAAATTTAGCCACTTGTGGCTGTTATATTAGACAACACAGGTCTGGATTCTGGAACATAATAGACCTTTTATTAAATGGTGAACTAAGCTGAATCTTTACCCTGGACGGGAAGGTGGGGAGTAGACAGGGAATGATGGAATAGGGTCATTTGAAGAAAGCCAGAAGGTTGCACCTTCTGGAAGTTTACTTTTTTTTCTGGCAGGAATAGGGTGCAGTAATAGGGAATAGAGTAGGAAGAACATGTAGGAGGAAGGAACAGTGTGGGCAAAGACAGACGCCAGAAACCATCACAAGTGAAAGGAGAATAGTGAAGATCAGGGACCAAGCATAGGCACGAGCTGCCACTGTAGGAGGCACTGGGGACCCTCTCTGCTTTCATGGACCTTCCGACCTTGTCCGCAGCTTGACAGACAAGTGAATAGTTTCCTTTGGTGTTTGTGTCGCAGGAAGGACAGGCACTGGGAGCTGTGCAGGACACCAGAGGGCGCTTCCCTGGGCAACAGGCAATGCTTCCTGTTAGATGCTGTGGCGAATGGTCTAGCTTGGATGCAGATGACCTTTCTCCTGAGTACAATGGGGAGGCTCTAAAAGGTTTTAAGCAATGACATAGGCAAATTTGCATTTTAGTAAGCTCACTGCTATGCTGTGTCCAGTTTCCACCCCTGGGTCATTTTTAGCTCTATTATGGTTGTTCTTTTGAACCAATCATCTCCAGTGTCTTGTCTGGTTTATGTCGTGTTTTGTTTTTCTTTCTCTTTCTTCCTTCTTTCCTGCGCATCACTGTCTCCTGGGCCCCACGCTCTCTTCTTCCTTGATGTCCTCCTTTCTCTGATCCAAAGATCAGCCAGTAAAAAGCAGTCTCACCTGTCCAGGTAAGAGGGGCACCACTGTGAGGGGGGAACAAGACCCCTCCTTTATATTTTACACGTTATTTATTTTTTGAATAGATCATACCTTCATGTGGTTAGAATTTAAAGAGTATCAAAGAGAATATAATGAAAAGTCCATCGTTCTGTTCCTGGGTCCCAGCCACCCAGTTTCCCTCCTCAGAGGCAACCAATGTCATATGTTTCTTTTGTATCCTTCCAGAGATGTTTTAGATATTTTTGCATATGTAAACAAATATTTAAACGTGTAAACACATAATTTTTTTCTCTCTTTTACCCACTTTTCTTTTTTTACTGTCCAAATGATTCTGTACCTTGCTTTTTTCCCACTCAATAACATATCGTGGAGATCATTCCATATCATATATAAAGAGTTTCAGCATGGTTTTATATGGCTGAGTTCTGTTACTATACTGCTATACCATAATTTATTTAACCAGTCACCCATTGTGGACATTTAGATTATTTCTACCATTCTGCCGTTACACACAGTTGCTTCCATGAATAGCCTTCTATTTAGTTACTTGATACAGAGAGGGTAGGAATTGCCTCTTTCTGAGGGGCAGCAATTGTTGATTCAGAAATTGGCAACTTGCACACTTTTCTAAAAAGGAGGGCCACAGCAATGATTTGAATTTCTTCTGTTCCTGTAGCAGTGCTAGTTAAAGAGGAGATAAAGCAGTAAATCTGCTTGGTGATCTGTGGTACTTTGAGTTTTTAGAGTCTTTAATAGTTTCTCAGCAAGGTGCCTTGGACTGGCTGTGGGAAGGGGGCTGAATGTGGGGTTGGAATACTACCACCAAACAGATCAGGTTCCTGTTTTCCCATGGTACCCAAAAGATAAATGGAATTTTCAGAGGCTTGGGACATTGCTGTGCCCTCCTTTCTAGAAAAGTGTGCAAGTTACCAGTTACCCAACTGGCTAGTACTAAATGCCCAGTTACCCTCCTGGAGACTATTATTTTGGAGATGTGGAAGTTTGAGGGACAAAGAGATGAAGCTAAAATGGGGAGCTTGTGTCTGCTACAGCCACTGCAGTCCTGTGCTGTGTTCACATAGGCCTCTGTATGTGTTTGACTTGCCACATCCTTCCCTCCAGCCTCCCGTTCCTTTGCAAATCATCGCCTAAAACTAACTGGCTGTTTGGTTTTCTCCTGTCTTTTTCTTGCATTCATTTTCTCTGCTGCTCCGTTCTGTTTCATCAGCCCCATTGCAGCCTGGTAAGACCCAACAAGCGTGTATATGTGTGCACATCCCCTTCTTGCTATTGTCTCTTTGTCACCTGACTCCAGGAAGGGCTATTTCCCTTCACACCTTGCTGGGTATTAAAGAGATCATGCTTGCCCCACCATCCGGGATTCCAGATAGGTGGTGTTACGAGTAGTGTAGACATGGCTAATCTCCTAGCAGATTGAGCGAGTTGCAGGGGCGGGGGGTGTCAGTCTTTCATCATCCAAGACTCAGGGCCCTGTTTGACAGAGCCACCTCCTACTATAAGGCTGATCCCTCCCTGCCCAGCTCATAGATGTGCTTTCCTTACTCCTTCTTCAGGTTAAGTAGCCTGTCTTCTCTGGGAGATTCTGCACCTGAGCGCAAGTCCCCTTCCCACCATCGCCAGCCCTCTGACACCTCTGAAACAGCAGGTAACCTTCTTCTTGGGCATTGACACGTAGACACAATGGCGTGCACCCATACGGACACACCTGTATGCCCCAAATGTAAGCCTTTATGTTGAGCACATAATGTGTACTAGGCATTATGTTATGAATTTTATATAAATTGCCTCCTTACATCAGCTGTAGAAAGTAGGTTTTATTATCCTTATTTTGCAGATGAAGAAGCTGAGGCACAGACGGGTTAAGAAACTGGTCCAAGTGCACAAGCTTGTTGGGAACAGAATCAGGACTTGAAACCAGTTCTGTTTTAACTCTAGAACCCATGCTCTAATCATTACAGGATGCAGTCATGCACACTGCACACGGGCATGATGTCTAGTACGCACTCATGGAGATGGAGGCAGTTGTTACGCATACTCTGTTCCTTTATTTTTTTTTAAGTTTTGTATATGATGTTAGTGTGAATAAAAGGTTTTTCTCCTGTCATTTATCCTTTCTTGCATTTGGCAAGTGACTACCCCTGTGTCACCCTGAATGAGTTACCCAGCTCCACAAGAATAGTCAACAAGCGTTGGTGTCCTACCTGCTACATTCATTGATGTAACTTGACGTAAAACTTCCAGACTCACTTGGGCTGCAGTCCCGGGGGTAGGGGGCTGCTTATCTGTAATTTTAGTCTTCAGGAGGATAGCTGGACTTGGCCCTGCCCCTTCTTTGGCCAATCTCCCCCAGACAAACCAAAGGGACAGACATGTACAAGAGAGACAAGCATTTCAACATCTCAGAGAAGGGTAGTTTCTTGTATGGAATACAAAGTAAGTTACAGGTTTTTGCCAACCACTGAGGGAGGCATGTCATTGTAATAGTGTGTTTCGACAGGATAAGTCTGGGGAATTTGGTTAGTCTGGAAAGGCTTCTTGAGGAAGAAATGTACTGAGGCTTTTTGGGTTGGTCTTGGCTTATGTGCACTAACCTTCCAGTGACACTGCTACCAAAGTCCTCTCTTTGTCTTTCTCACTTCCCACCAGGTCTTGTTCAACGCTGCGTCATCATCCAAAAGGACCAGCATGGCTTCGGCTTCACAGTCAGTGGGGATCGCATCGTTCTGGTGCAGTCTGTGCGGCCCGGTGAGTGCTGTATCCCTCCTGCCTGCAGTGGACAGTTCTTACAAAGCCACCATGTATGTGACAGTGCCACATGACTTGGAGAACCTGTGCTTTCCTGAGGGTCTGGGGAGCCCTGGGAGGCACAAATGAATTAGTCTAGAACTGGTTCTTCCCGGGCATCAGGGGAAGTAGTAGACAGAATTTCTAGGAATTGTACTTCATGCTTGATCCCCACTTGGGAAGTGTAAAACCAGCAGAATAACCCTCAGGTCATCAGGCAGAAGTCTGATTGCCATGTAAGGGAGCCCCTCACACTGGGTCATGCATAAGATGCCACGGAGGAATCAAAGGCCCCCTACCGTCACATTACCTGACTAAATGCAAAAACAGTCGGTCACTTTCTACAGGAGTTCATAATTTGAGACAGGTACATTGGTCCCAGTGGTTATAGAACACATTTGCAGATACAATTAATGTTAAATAATAAAATACCAAAAGATAAATGATGTGTGTCAGACATTACATTGGAGGAAGTGGTATTTGGAAGTTTGTTTGGGTAGTTTCTGGTTCAAGGCATAGTCGTATTCCTTCTGATCGGTTTGGAAAGCCGTCTTAAAAAAACAGGATTTCAGAAGTAGTTTGAGAGATGGAAATGAAAAAGTAGATTACCAAGATAGGAATTTGGTGGGAAGGGAGTGAAAAGTGAGTTGGCATCACAGCCAAATCCACCTAGTGACCAATTATGTATAGAAGAGCTGTGAACAGTCAAGCTCTAGTATGTGCTGCGTGGTAGAATCATTGTTAGTAACTGAGGCTGAGAAAGGCAGTCAAGAAGGAGATGGGGTGTGGAAGAGTATAAAGCAAATATCCCTAAAAGGGATGAACTTCAGTGTAGCAAATGGGATTGGGCCAGTGACATGGAGCATCACAGGCTCGGCTTATAGGAGAACACAGGAAAGGGTAGGGAGCAGGCCTTCATTTCACACTAGGAATTGTACAGAAGGGGAAGGGAAAATGTATTTATATTAAATTTGGAGAAAGATTTTGGAGATGTTTACAGGAAAGGTGAAAAGATAATTTCAAATTTGTGACCAAAATTAGATTTGTGGGTCATACAAGGACATAAATAATTATGGCTTCTTATGTGTGGGAATTAACTTTTATCAGTGGGAAGTTTGTCTTGCATATCCTGGGGTAAAGCTCTGAAAAGATAGTTTTGATCTTTGCTCCTCTTATTTCTCGGGGTTCTTGGACTAGAGTGAGACAGAGTTTAGCAAAACTGCCAATAACTTGTATTTTGCCTCTGTAGTCTTTTTAATGCAGAAAGTGTGGGATCCCCTCCATGAAGGAGAGATTCAGCTCTCCTTCACTTTTTCCTCCTCTTAGGCTGAACAGAGTCAGACCCAGAAAGGAAAGAGCAAAAAGAGGATGGCTTGCAGTTAAATATGAGTTTTAGAATGTGTGTGCGTGTGTGTGTGTGTGTGTGTGTGTGTGTGTTTGGGGGAAGAGAGAGGAAGAGACTTCATTTGGATTGGCATTGAAATCACAAGAGTAACGAAGCAGTTGTTATTGTCTTTTCCAGATGCATACTAGGTTTCTTTAGTTCACTGTTTCTCAAAGTATGGTCTGTGTTCTGCCTACATCAGAATCACCTAGACCCTAAGATGATTGAAATCCTTATTCTTGGCCCTCACACCAGAAGTACTGAATCATCTTTCTCGCAAGGGGGCGAAGGAATACACTTTTTAACAAACTCCCCTGGTGATTCTCATGCTTACTGAAGTCTGAGAACTTCTGCTCAAATCCCTTTACTCTGAAGAGTTTAATTTTTTTAAAATCAGTATGTTGTTAGAAGTCACCCCATGTGTTTTACACATTCAGGCAAGACAGCTCTTTCCTCTTTAGCTTTAGTTTGTAGGTGGCTGTGTAAGAGAGAGTTTCAAGCTATTTGCAAGTACTCTTCCATAAATAGCACACTTTAGATGAGGGGCGTCTTGAATCCCAATATTGAAAAGCCAAATTGGAATGTAGTCATCACTGTATTTTTTCTTTTTAGACTAGAGACATCTAGATTGGCTTTGTGGGAGTTTTGTTTTGATCAGATGAATGCAACCTAAGATTTAATTATCATCTTGGGGCAAATTTACAAAATATAATTTTCACGCTTCTCATTAACTTATTTCAGCTTTAGTGTTTCTTATGCTTCCTGGGTATAAATTAAATTAGAAATATAAGTCATTTGAAACTCTATTGTGGTCAAAACCACTGCAGCCTCCAGTTGAGTGACAACCTGAAAAAGTCAAGAGCACATTCTGCTGGGCACCTCTCAGTCAGTCACTATCAGAAGCTCTTAATCTGTTTTTAAAGGGGAAAGCTATAAATAGTTCGAAACAATTTTTTTCAAATCATTTATAAATAAAACAATTACCATTAGTATCTTTAATGATAAACAGTTATCATTATCATCTCTAATGATATGAGCCCTCAGAATATCTTTACGAACCTCTCAGGACTTATGAGCTTCAAGTTTCAAAACTCTTGTTTTAGTCCTCTTTATTATTATTATTCCTTTCTATTATTATTTTAACAATTTTAATACAGTAAACTCATTGTCACTGGATAGTAAGAAGTAATTCTTATTTGTCCTTGGAATGTATCCAGACACATTAAAATGAAGCACACGTATTCTTCCCAGAGCCTGGCCCTGCCTGTCTCCCACCTTGGCCTGGTTATCAGAAGTCTGGCATCTTATCTAGGTAGAGGGTAAGAGCAGGAGATATGACCCTATATAGTCCACTCTAGCTTAAAAGTAGTTGTGTTACTGAAGCAGAATAGGATGTACACCCAGCATTTGAGATACTCGACGCAGAGAAATGAGAGGAAATGTTGGGGGGTGGGAGGGATTTGACAGGGACTTTGGTGTAGATTCAGTGACCTCTGGGAGAGATGGTGGGGCTCTGCTAACTGGGCCTTCTCCTTACAGGAGGCGCAGCCATGAAAGCCGGGGTGAAAGAGGGCGACCGGATCATCAAAGTGAGTGACCCTGACACCTACTACCCCCCACCCCCAGGAGTGGAGGCAGGTGTGCAGGGGCACTTATGGCTTGGCCCCCATCCTGCATATTTCCATCCTGAAACCAACTTTCAGCCAGCCACGGAGTTAAGGGTGCTACCACCAGAGGGAGCACAGTAGTATAGCGTGAGAGAGAGTGGGGATTAAGATAGCGGATTCCATATTCTGGGCCCTTCTTGACTCTAAAGCAACCAGTGTTCTAGAACGGGTTTTATTATTCCCATTTCATAAATGACAAAAATAAGATTAAGAGGGAGGGATTGTGACTAGTGAAGGACCTAAGCCTTCAGATCCTCAGGATGATACTCCGTTCTCCATACATTTCCAACCTGAGGTCCTTGCCAGTTGTAAATGACTGTAATCTCCCCTACTCATTCAGGTCTTTCTTCTGCAAAATGGAGTCGTAGAAGCATTAAGGAAATCCTGGCTGCAGAGACTCCTTAGTCCTCTAGTAAGGAGGAAGCACACTGGGTCAGTTGACAGGCACATGTGTATGTTAGGCAAATAGTCAGAACAGGAATGAAGACACAGGTCTTACCCCTGAAAATGTATAGGGTAGCCGTAGAGACGGAATACATAGCAGATGTGAACAGGAACAAATTCATAATGTAATTTGAATAAACAAGTGACCAGAGGTGGCTAAACAGCATTGGAAAATGGCTTCCTAAAGAACTGGCAGTTTGAACTTACAGAAGGATCCCCTAGGTTTCCGTCACCATTTCTCAATATTGTTTGTCCCTCCACCAGGTCAACGGCACCATGGTGACTAATAGCTCACACCTGGAAGTGGTGAAGCTTATCAAATGTAAGTTGGAGAGAGGTGACAACTGAAGAAATTAGGGGAGCACATGGGATGGGAGGGAGGGAGGGAGGCGAGAACAGGCCTGCTGACTCAGGAGGCTTCCTTTCTGGGTATGTGGGGCAGCTGAAGGCACATCTTTAATTGTGGCACGGAGTGATGCACTTAGACAGCCACAATCCCCTATTATCCTTTTAAGTGAAGACACTATTAATCTCTCATAAGACATCTTTATTTTTGCCCACATCCATTTTTTTTTATTTCAGCATATTACGGGGTACAAATGTTTAGGTTACATAATGTTGTCTACCCACATCCATTTTCGCCACTGCTATTTACACCATATCCTACTGAACCCACGTGTCCCTCAAATACCATTCAGTGCCATTCATGGACATTCTTCCTCATTTGTTTCCTGTTTGGAAGAAATAAAAACAAAAATAATTCTGTGGAGGGCCGGGCGCAGTGGCTCACGCCTGTAATCCTAGCACTCTGGGAGGCCAAGGCGGGCGGATCGTTCTGAGCTCAGGAGTTCGAGACCAGCCTGAGCAAGAGCGAGACCCCGTCTCTACTAAAAAAAATAGAAAGAAATGATATGGACAACTGAAAATACATATATAGAAAAAATTAGCCGGGCATGGTGGCACATGCCTGTAGTCCCAGCTACTTGGGAGGCTGAGACAGTAGGATTGCTCAAGCCCAGGAGTTTGAGGTTGCTGTGAGCTAAGCTGACGCCACGGCACTCGCCCCAGGCAAGAGAGTGAGACTCTGTCTCAAAAAAAAATAAATAAATAATTCTGTGGATAGCCAGGAAGACCCAGCAACCGAGTCTGCACAGATAATCAAATAGAAGCAACAAATGTTGAGGAAACAACTGAGGGGTGTGGGAGGGCGGAGGGCTAGAATTTGAGTACCTGCTTTGTGCCAGGTGGGCAGTGCGCTGAGGGCTTGACATTGGCTACTTAATTTAATGAGATAAAGGATGAAACAACGAGCTGATGAGGCATCCGATGGGGAGTGTTCCCAAATATTTATGAGTGGAATTTTGGTTGAGGTCTCTGCCCGAAGGAAGGGCAGGATGCAGCACTTGGACTGATGCAGGGCGTGAGGCAGGAATTATAGAATGGGTAGGCCATTAAAAAGTGGATTATGAGCTTAATGACAGAAGGGAGAAGACCCCCCCACCCCTATGGAGCTGGAGTGTCTCTCTCCCCAGAACAGCACCTCTGCAGCAAGCCTCTTGTTTTCCTCCAGCTGGCGCCTATGTTGCACTCACACTCCTGGGCTCTTCACCTTCATCCGTCGGTGTCTCTGGGCTCCAGCAGGACCCGTCTCCAGCAGGAGCTCCCCGAGTCACCCCGGTGGTCCCCCCACCACCACCTCCTCCACCTCTACCACCTCCACAACGCATCACTGGACCCAAACCTCTGCAGGTAATGATGCTCCTGGCTCCCCCTCCTTACTCCAGTGTCCCTTTGAAGAGCTGCCCACTGGGGAGGAAAGCAGGTTAAATGGGGTTGTGAGCAGACACAAGCCAAAAGATATATGGAAGATTATCAAAGAGTTGAACAAAAATGAGGGCTGCATGAAAGGGGCTGTTCCATGCCTTAGTGTCCTCCTTCTGTGCAAATACATTGAGGTTTTACCAGAGAGCAACATAAAGTGTGTTTCCTAAACATGTGGAAAACTCTAAGGAGGCCCTCTGCAAGTGCAGCTCTTCATCAGGAAGAGAGTAGACACTTGCAGGCATGGACAGAAAGCAACTGTTGAAGACTGTTGCCAGGCAGTGTTAGCAGGATATGGTAGAAAGTCAAGGAGTAGGGGAAAGGCTTCCTAGAGAAAAAAAGGCTACTTGGAGGAGCAAAATGTAGAGCCCAGTCAGAAGAGGGAGAGTGTCAGAAAAGGACAGAAACAAGTAGGGAGAGAACCATAGGAGCAAGGAAAGCCTGTATGAAGAGTTAAAGAAGTACAGGGTGCAGATGAGTATAGGGAACAGGATTTTTCCATTGGAAAGAAGACCGAGCCTGCAAGTTCTGGGAGACTTTAGAGCAATTTAATACCAAAGGGGAATTACAGATTTCTAGGAAGTTTGGGAGTAAAATCAAAATAAAACTTTATGTTTTCTGCATTCCAGTAGAGTAGTGAGTGTTATATAAAACATACTTATGACCCAGGTTATACTGTCACAGCTTTCCTTTCCCAAGAGTCAGCAGATAGAAGAGAGTTAAGGTATTGAGCTAATCCCTAACTCTCACTACTGCCATATTTTCCATTCCTAGGATCCCGAAGTTCAAAAACACGCCACCCAGATCCTCAGGAATATGCTGAGGCAGGAGGAAAAAGAGTTGCAGGTAAGGTCACTGCCAAGGGTAGACTGGCCATTACCTTAATGAAATAATACTTTATCAGAGTAATCTGCCAATGTGTACTACTTAATTTACAGGCCTTATCCTATCACAGTAAAACCTTAAATAATAAAACTTAAGGATCGCCAAAGAATTGTCATTGGCCGGTAGAATTTGTTAAAGCAGAATTTGACCAGTGGAGTAAATAGAGCAATAGAATTCCATGGCTAATAGATTAGAATAGTGAATATGAAGACAAAATACAAATAAGTGACCGACAGGGAGACTAAAATGAGGGAACATTAGAACTGATGAAAATCAGAGTCAGTTGGAGTTGATCTTGGAGGTGTCCAAGGAAGGGAAGCGATAGAGGAAAGGAAGGTGTGATGGATAGGTGAGGGCTGGGCCAGACTAATAAAGATGGGGAGCACTGTTGGTGGAGGGGAGGAAGAGAGATTTCCAGGCCTAGGAAATGATGTGCACAGAGAACAGTAAGAAGATTAACTTGGCTGGAGTGGTATAACCAGATTCCTACTATGGCTGCAACTTGGCCAATCTCCTCGCCCCTTCATTTCAAGTCAGCAAATTTCCGTAAGTGCCACTGTATGTAAAGCAGTGTTTTAGTTACTGTGGTATACATAAATGAAAAAGATTGGATGGCTCTTGCCCTCAACATGTTTAAAATCTAATGGGGGAAATTCAGATTACAGTGGGAGGAACAAAGAACTTGCAATAAGAGAATAAAGAAGAGAGCAATTAATGAATAATAGGAAATGTGGGAAAAGGCTTCACAGAAGGGATAGTATTTCAGCTGGGCCTTGAAGAGTGGGCCTTCAGTAGGCATAAGAGATGGGGGAGGGAATGCTAGTGAATGGACAGCATAGATCAAGGCACAAAGATACAAAATACATTCATTTGTTTAACAAGCATTGAGTTTTTGCTGTGTACTAAGTACTGTGTATTAGGGCAATAGATGGTGGTAATGTTGGGGAAGGAGTTGGAATGGTTACAAAGATAAATGAGAGAGTGAACCTTTCCTTTAAGGAGTTAGTAATCACATAGTATATGGATGCATGAATAAAGATATACTACATTATATTGAGTGTTAATACTTACATATTGACGAATGTCGTAGAATAACCAAGACAATATGTTATTGGTATAAGCTGCAGTCCCCAACCCCTGGGCGGCAGCCCGGTACCAGCCCATGGCCTGTTAGGAACTGGGCCGAGCATCACCACCTGAGCTCTGTTTCTTCCCCAGCCCCATCCATGGAAAAATTGTCTTCCATGAAACTTAGGAACCGGACCTCACAGCAGGAGGTGAACTGTGGGCGAGCAAGCAAAGCTTTATCTGTATTTACAGCCACTACAGCTGCTCCCCATTGCTGGCATCATAGCCTGAGTTCCACCTCCCCCGAAACCCCTACCCCTGGTTCGTGAAAAAATTGTCTTCCATGAAACCACTCCCTGGTTCCAAAAAGGTTAGAGACTGCTGGGTATAAAGATAGACCTATAGAGCAATGAAATAGCATTCTGAGCCCAGAAATTACCCATATGTCTATGGTCAATTGATTTTCAGCAGAGGTGCCAAGATAATTCAGTGGAGAAAGAATAGTCTTGTCAACAAATTGTGCTGGGACAACTGGATATCTATGTGCAAAGAATGAATTTGGACACTTACCTTACACAGTGAACAAAATTGCACTCAAAATGGATCAAAGA
>RJWJ010030842.1:0-19628 GCA_004363605.1 Indri indri | reverse complement strand
ACTGATGACTGAGAAAGCTGTTGCAGGTCGCTGCCATGCAACTTCCCTGACTGGGGTGTAACTG
Source organism: Indri indri (assembly GCA_004363605.1). NCBI lineage: Eukaryota > Metazoa > Chordata > Mammalia > Primates > Indriidae > Indri > Indri indri. The sequence goes on along the minus strand of RJWJ010030842.1, from coordinate 19,564 downwards.
ATTAATTCTGCTCGAACACCATACAAGATGAGCTGCTAATTTTGTTTGTTTTTAGGTCTGTCTTCTGACTTAGTGATTGATTCCAACTGCAGATCATTAATGGAAATTAAGCGATTTGATCCAGCTTTTAATTTGAATTTTAATTAAGTTTTCGATCCAGCTTCCAAAATGTCCAATAGATAGAACTGGCCTTTCTATCCTACCGCCTGCTTATCAGTGTGGGATTTAAGCATGTTCTCCTGTCTTCACCTGACTACCCATCCAGGAGTCTATGGAGGCTTTTAGTTCACTAGTGTGAGGACGTGTTTACCCTGTTCTCTCCTATCCCCATACCAGACCAAGTCAATGGATGCAATTCTTATATCCCCTGTCTCCAAACCAATGCCAATAGGGTGATAAATAAATAGTAATTAAATAAACAAATAAATGTGCTGATGAATCAATGACTAAACCATGAAGAAGACTAAGATGAATCTATTTATTGGGTACTTCTCTGTTTATGGAGAATCTTCCCTCTCTCAACAACTACTCAGTGTTCCAGTCAGACTTCTAGAAATATCTGGTGAATGGGATATTTTCTACTGATGACCTCTCCAATGGATCCCATCCCTTCTCTCATTAGCATGGAAAAGTAGAAAGTTGCCGGCTCTCCAAAGTGTTAAGACTCATCACAGTTGGTTATGGAAGCATCTCTTTTCTTATATTTTATAAAACTTCAGTCTTCATATATTCCAAAGAACTTTAATTTTATAGGATGATATATAAAACTGTGTTCCTTGGCAACCTTATTGTGACACACATATGAATGCACACACTCACCATCTCTTAAACCTATTTAGAATTCAGAAAAAACAGAGAGCATTTCTTACTCCTCAGATAGGCAGAGAATAAAACAATAGGTAATTTCCATAGTAGGTGAGGCTATGGGAAAATTGGCATTTTCACACATTATTAAGTAGAAGTGTATTTTGATGCTCCATTTTTAAAGGGTATCTTGTCCATATCATCAAAATCATAAAATCATATACTCCGTAATTCAACAATTTCAAGTCCAGGAATTTATTCTTCATAAATACTTGCACAAGAATATGTACAACAACATTTATTGCAGCATTATTTATCATAGCAAATAAAACTCCTATAAACAACCTAATTGTCTATTATTAGGAGAAAGGTTATATAAATTATTCCTGCAGCTGCTAAAAATAATGAGAATGATCTTTATGTGCTGCTGCAGAGAGAGAGATACATCAAGTATCCTCTTTGGGTTTAAAAATACATATACACATGTATGTGTGTGTGTGTGCACACATTTGTACATGGTTAGAGAAATTCTAGAAAGATATATAAGAAATTAAGGACATTGGCTACCTCAGGAAATACAACTGGCAGAAGTAAAGGCAACTTCTTTCTTCAGATTTTATCTTTCTACATTTTTGAATTTTTTAATTGGGTATGTGTTACTTTTTATAAAAAATTTGTTAGTAAAAAAGACTTATTATGTCTTTATTATTTTGGAGTGGAGAAGCCCTTCTCAAGCAACACACAGAGACAGAAACCATAAATAAAAAGACCAACAGATATGACCATGTAAATTTATTTTTAAAGTTCCAAGGGGAAAAAATCATTAAAGGGTATGGTCTAGTGCTGGGTGAAATGTTTTCAGACTTGACACCAAGAGCACAATTCATAAAAGAAAAAATATATAATTTGAATTATATCAAAATTAAAAACTTGCTCTGTGAAAGAACCAGTGGAGAGGAAGAGGATAAGCTACATACATGGAGAAAATGTTTGCCAATGACATATCAGACAAAAGCCTTGTGTCTAGAATATGTAAAAAGCTCTCAAAACTCAACAGTTTTTTTTAAAGGGCATTTATAGCCATTGCAGTACAAAGAGAAAAAAAATAAAGGCAAACAACCCAATTAGAAAGTGACAAAATACATGAACATCTGTATATCCTGAAGAGGATATACAGATGGTAAATAAGCCCATGAAAAGATGTTCAACATCACATGCAAATTAGAACCACAATGAAACATAATTATATACCTATTCAAATAGCTAAAATAAAAAATAGTGACAATACCAGAAGCTGGTGAGGACACAGAGAAACTGAATCGCTCACATATTGCTGGGAGAAATGGAAAATGGTACTGCCACTCTGGAAACAGATTGGCTGTTTCTTGAAAAACCAAACATGAAACTACCGTAGGACTCAATAATTATGTTCCTGGGCATTTATGCCAGAGAAATAAAAACTTATGTTCACATAAAAACCTGTACATAATTATTTATAGCAGCCTTGTTAAATAAAAAACAAAAGCTAGAAACATCCCTAATGTCCTTCAATAGGTAAAAGTTTAAACAAACTGTGATACATTCATACCAGGGAATACTACACAACAATAAAAAGGAATGACTTTGTGATGCACAGAACAACCTGGAAGAAAAACAATTCCAAAAGGTGACATATTGTATGATTCCATTTATGTAACGTTATTGAAATAAAAAATTATACAGATGCGTAACAGATTAGTGGTTGCCAGAGGTTAGGGGCAGGGGAAGAGTGTTGGTATGACTCTAAAGGGTTAGCACAGGAGCCTTTCGTTGATAAAATAGCTCTGTATCTTGATTGTGGTGGTGAATCTATACATGTGATAAAAATTTCATAGGACTACACACAAACACACAAATAAGGGCATCTAAAATTGGTGAAATCTGAATAAGTTCTGTGGGTTGTACCAATATCACTTTCCTGGTTTTGATATTGTATCATAACCATGCAATATGTCACCATTAGGAGAAACTGGGTGAAGGGTACATGGAACCAAATAAAAAGTTCTTCAAAACAATGGGGTGAGGGGACGGAAGACCAAAAATATATTAGGAAACAAACAAAAGAAAGCAAGTAGGATGGAAAAAAGGAAATTGAAGTCACATTAATAAACAGGTCGTTTCATAGTGATAAAAATGACAGAACCAAATGACAAGGTATGAAAGTCTATGAAAAAACATCTGTGAGATATATGCAACAAAATACAACTGTAGTGGGGGAATTTAACACACTGGTGTCATTTTTTGAGAAGTATATTGAGCCTTGCACTCTAGAAATGGAGACTAAATATTCTTTTCATGTGCCTTCAAATGTTTACCAACATGTATTATATTGGCTACAAATCAGCAAAAAAAAAAAAAAAAAAAAAAACAAATAACCCAATTAAAAAGGGGGCAAAGGACATTTTTCAAAAGGAGAGAGACAAATGGCCGATAAACATGAAAAAATGCTCAACATCACTAATCATCAGGGAAATGCAAATTAAAACCACAATAACATAGCATCTTACTCCAATCAGAATGCCATTATTAAAAAGTCAGAAAACAATAGATTGGCACAGATGTGGTGAAAAGGGAATGCTTATACACTACTGGTGGGAATGTAAATTAGTACAACCTCTATGGAAAACAATATGGAGATTTCTCAAAGAAATAAAAATAGATCTACAATTTGATCCATCAATCCCAGTATTGGGTATCGGGTATCTACCCAAAGGAAAAGAAGTCATTATGTTAAAAAGACATCTGTGCCTGAATATTTACCACGGCACAATTCACAATTGCAAAAATATAGAATCAACTAATGAGTGGATAAAGGAAATGTGAGATACAGATACACACACACATACACACACACACACACACACACACACACACACACACGGAATACTACTTAGTCATAAAAAAGAATGAAGTAATGTCTTTTGCAGCAATTTGGATGGAACTGAAAGCCATGATCCAAAGTGAAGTAATTAACTCAGGAACAGAAAACCAAATACCACATGTACTCACGTATAAGTGGAAGCTAAGCTATGGGTATGCATGGTCATACAGAGTGGCATAATAAACACTGGAGACTCAGAAGGGGTAGGGTAGGACGGGGGTGAGGGATGAAAAATTGCCTATTGGTTACAACATACACCATTTGAGTGACGGGTACCTAAAAGCCCAGGCTTCACCACTGTATAATTTATCTATGAAATAAAAAACCACTTGTACTCCCTAAATCTATTGAAATAAAAAAAAAAACTCAAAAAAATTCCAAAAAGTAGAAATTTCAGAGTTCACAAGCTCTAACATTTTGCCTTAAAAGACTCATCAGAAATTATAATTAAAAATGAAAGGTGAAAAATATGCAAAATTGTATCTCGGAAAGGGAGCATACCCACAAACATTAGAAAAATTTCTAAAAAGAGCACACTTATCTTAATTTTTATTAATTAAGCCTAATTTATTTGAAAATAGCAATATAATTGACAATTTTAAAAGAAAGTGCACACTACCAAAATTGAAATTATAAATATTAACTTACCAATAACTTCAAAGCAATGTAACAAACAATGACTCCCAAAAATGCACTTGGTCAAATGGTTTGAAAGACAGATTTTTTTTTAATGTATCAAGGCAACTATAAAAATAATGATATATGAGAAAGTACAGAAATAATATAAAAGAATGAAAAAAATTCTCAATTCATTTTACCAATATAGCATCGCCCTGATAACAACAAATTCAGTTCACAAACACACACGTGCACACAAAGGTACTCTCATACTTTCGAAGGAAGTGTAAATTAATGAAACTTCTCTAGAGAGCATAAATTAAAATTTTTTTTAAATACACATGCCCTTTCACCTAGGAATTCCATGTAAAGAATTTTCCCTAAGGTGATAACGTTTCACATAAAAAAGATTATTTGTATAAGAATATTCATAGTGGCATTTTTAGCAGCAAAACATGAGGAAGAATACAAAACTGTAAACAACCTAAATGTTCACTGTGGAGATTTTTTTTCAGTCACTTCAATTTCTTTGCATTTTTTTCATCAAGAGGTATGATTGACTTCCCCCTGCAGCCAACCCCCCACCCAAAGGTGCTGTGATGGCAGTGGATCCTCCAGTCCAGCCATGCGAGTCATCATTGAGCAGAACTGCCATCCCATTGGGCCTTTTCTGAATTGTGACCTTCAGAGTCACTGAGCATTTATAAGAATGGTGGTTGTTTTATGCCTTTAAATTTAGGGCAACATGTTACACAGCAGTAGTAATTGAAAAATCCTCTAGTTGAAGAATTTGTTAACTAAATAGCAGTGAGATCCTGTGGCGCCATCAGAAATGATCAAGTGTTTTTACAATAATTAACATGGGAAATAATGGCAGCAGAATGGAGATATTTATATGTGCATTGTTTGAGGGGGAACAGAGATATGTCTAGAAGGATAAACAACTCAATATGATGGTAGTTGCCTTTGGATTAGGAGGAGTTTTTTGATTGCTACTTCATTCTTTATCTTGTCCTGTTGTGTTATAGAGTTTTCTGTTCTCTTTTCCAGCTATAGACACATCCTCCAGTTGCTGCATATCTCAGCTGATAAATAATTCACGGTTGTCCCTTCTTCTGGTGAATTTCCTTGACCAAATTGAAGTCTTTTTGCCAGGGAGGCAATTTTATCCCCAGACCTCAGTCAATGACTGATTGACACAAGGAAATGGAAGCCAGCCTCCTTGCTTTAAGGGAGGACCAACTCTATGGTGTGATTTGTGCTCTAGAACTTCCCATGGGATCAGACTGAAACTGGTCTCCAGCTGAGACTGTATCCTGCTTAACTTTCTCCCCTGCCCTTTCCTGCTACCTCAGTCCCCATCTCCTGAGAGGACTCTCCTGTAGATCACCTAGAAAAGAATCGCCATCTCAGGCTCAGCTTCTGTGGAACCCATTCTAAGACAAATATGTGTTATTTTTTCAATCAAAACATAGTAACAATAAAGCCAAAAGCAACCAAAAATGTATTGAATCAATTACAGTAAAGGGTTAAAGTAAAATTAATGCAATATGTACTTATTAGAAATGTCAAGTGTCTGATCATAAAATCCCTAGTGTTATGTAAAGTTTCCCATACCTCAGAAGGAGCAGGGATCAAGAAATGACATCCACAGTTAGTTTCCTTTGTTTGATAGCATCATTTGGAGTATTGATCATTCAGATTTTCAGAAAAATGCAGCCTAATGTTATGCCTTCTTCCCTTTCTTCTCGTCCTTCCTCTAAGCTTCTGTCCCTTTGGAAATGATCCTGTCCTCACCTCATAAACGTTTTTAATTTTCCTCCTCATCTTACCTCTGCTTCCAGAAAAATGCTTCTTATTGGCACAGTTCCAGCACTCAAATCCCTGGGCACAAATGTCCAGGGTAGATGACAACAGACTGCTTTCACAGGTAAGGGCATCTCAAAAAAGCAATTACTTCAGTGGCCCTGGAGGGGAAAGCTCACCACTCCTGGGAAAAGTGAGTCCATGAAGAGTTCACCGGTGTTGGCCTCGGGCTATTAACTCTGTGCCTCCGGGGCCTCCTTTATGGCTCTGCCATTTTCCCTCATAGTGTACTCAGTCCCTTGAGTACACTATAAGGAAACTTGGTCCAGAAACTTTCAAGAGTTTGACAAATGTCTCCTAGAAATGGGCCTGAGGCCACCAGTACCCAAAGATGCATTAAAGAATCATCACAGGGCAACTAATCTCCTGGCCTGTCTGACCTCAGCAGAATGGAAGTTAATAACGGGGAAGGGAAAGATGGCTGACTCCATTTCCCAATAGCCCAAGACATTCAGTCTCTCTCCCTTCTCCGCTCCTCACTTTTATATTTTCTTTGAGGAAGTGTAATGTTGGAATAAATGGCAATTGAATCACTCTTAGAATTAATACTTAAAGAAGACACAACTTTCTTTTTTTATGATGATTTAAAAAAAAAAAAAGAAAAAGAAGACGAAGCCCTTCACAAGAAGGATGGTAGTGAGTCACTGGTGTTTCTAAAACAGAAATACTATATATAATCAAGCATTCTTAAGGTCACTGTACTGGTCTCAGAAATTTCCTTTATGCAGAATATCAGAGTACCAGATTATACCTTAACACTTGGACATATTTCTCTTAAATATACAGCATGTGCCTTTCTTTCATAACATTTTTTGTGATATATTTTATTTAAGCTCTTGCACATATAATAAGAGAGAAGAGAGATGAAAACAAAAAAAGAGCAAGCCGCAATCACCACCTGTCAGACATACCTGCATTTTTATCCTTGGTATGCAATACTACTGATCATTTCATTTAGATTAGGAGCCTGCTAAGAATAGATTGTATTAATAGTTCTTTCTATATTTTTAAAAAGTATCAAGCATGTGCATGCTTGAAATAAACACTGTCAGTGCATCACAGTCAATGCTTTTCTGTTCAGTTCTTCACTTCTATTAAATGATGTGAATAGTATCCAAAAATTCTCACTCCTTCCCCCTGAAAAATTTTGTATTGGTATTATAGATTTTATATACCTATTCCTCATTCATTCAGTCAACAAGCCTATTCATTGTTAATAATAATAGCAAACATTGACTGAGAACATACAAATATGCAAGGCACCATGCTCAGGCTTTACATATGTAACTGGTATGTTGTAAGACCAGGACTTTTATGTTGAGTACTAGTTAGAGTACAGGTTATGCTGCTTTCAAAAAGTGGCCAAAATATAGTAACTTAAATAAAAAGATTGCTTTTCTCTTTCAGGACAACCTAGAGGGGAGCACACTGAAGTTGGCGGGATAGCTCTGCCGTCTTCAACATGCTCTTCAGGTAACAGCCATTTCTCAGCAAGCAGAAAGGAAGAAAAGGAAAATTCACAGCAGGCTGCTTATCTGTAAGAAAATTAGTTAAAAATACAACCACCAGAGCTGACAAAACTAAGCTGAGCTTATTTCTTGCTAGGCAAAAGAGAGCTACAATATTCAAAATCAAGTTCAGTGAGTTAAAAGTGTAAGATATTAAAAGGAGGAAGTCTTGCCATATAGAGCAAGATTCTGAAAAACTTATTTGATTGATTAAGAAGAGGACTGTAAGTCTCTTTCAGGATGGGTCATTTCTCAGATTTATGTCCCAAAATCATGGGAAGAGGTTCAAGATGGCTTTGGGTGTCCAGGCACAGTGGCTCATGCCTGTAATCCTAGCATTCTGGGAGGCCGAGGCAGGAGGATTGCTTGAGTTCCGGAGTTCAAGACCAGCTTAAGCAAGAGTGAGACTCCATCTCTCCTAAACATAGAAAAATTAGCTGGGCATGGTAGCACGCACCTGTAGTCCCAGCTACTTGGGAGGCTGGGGCAGGAGGATTGCTTGAGCCCAGGAGTTTGAGGTTGCAGTGAGCTACAGTGATGCCTCGGCACTCTACCTGGCCAACAGAACAAAACTCTTGTCTCAAAAAAAAAAAAATGGCTTCATGGGCACTTTGGCATACATATTCTCAGGATTTGGCAAATGTTTTATGCAACAAGAAGCTGACCTGGAAATTGTACATATCTCTTCCACTTGCATGGAAGTGGCCTTAACATGGCCTTATAGCCTTGCTAGCTGCAAGGGATGGTGGGAAAAGTTGTTGAACTGAGTGACCAACTAAAACTCAAAGGATTGTATTACTAAAAAGAAGATGAGGAGAATGGATGCTGGGGAATAATTACTGATTCTCATTCTGCTTTGCTGGCCATCAGGTATCCATGATCACCCTTTTTCCAATTCACAGAATACCCTTACCCCTTCCTTTAGGAAGATCAACCCAAATTCCATCCAGATACTGCATTCTCCCCAACCCCCAGAACCTCTAGAGGATGCACAATAGACTGCATCAGGCCTGAGGTTGGCTTCTAATCAATACACAGGTGACTTGCACATCCACCCTGCCCAGTCCCCGTCATCCAATAGGAAGTGGTAGAGCAGGAACAGCACGTTCACAATGAAAACTTCCATTTAGAAAAGAAAGGAATAGAGAGCACTCAGCATTCGCTGGTGCATGGCAATGATGACATCCTGCTATGCAGTCATTGTGAGGACCCCTGACCCTTGCAGAGGAGGAAGTAATCCGGACTGGGATCTCTGGGAAGAATTCCCCTGTGAATTGCCCTCTGTCACCCTGGCTTTGCCCTCTGAGAGAGTCTTCCTTATCCATTACTCTCTGTGATCCCACCTGAAGACGTTGGAGAGTGTGCCCTTTCCTGCTCTTGCACACTTGAGAGTCTGATGGATTCTTTAGAAATGAGAAAATTCACAGACCTTTGGGAGCTAGGCTTGTAGTTTCTTGGAAAATATAAGTATTTACACTATGGAAGTCAGAAAACACTAAAAATCAAGGTTATTTTTAGACATAGAACTGGTTAGTAAACACTTACCAGCACCACTGGTTCTAAATTAAGTAATCATCATACCCAAGATCTTGTCTGGATAATCTTCTTAAGCCTACTGGCTCTCTCCTTCTTTATTGGCTTCTAGTTCAGCCCACTCTCCTCTCTCTTATTTCAACAAGTGCTACCTTAACGCTTGAATCCACAAGCCGTAACTTTCATGTAGTCATTGTCTGAGGGTTGCCTCCCACTAGCTGAGCAGTCTTAGCACACCTCTGAGAAAGGCTGTAAATAAGTCTTATCTCCTGCTCTTTCAGGTACAGATAGAGGTGGCTTTTTCAGCCTTGTAGGGTTCAAATCTCTAGACCTTCAGTTTAGACTACAGGTCAAAGGCAGAGAAAGCCTCCATTAGCACATGCCTGTTTCCTTCCATCTCTGCTTAAAACTGGCCCATTCTTGCCCAAGCTCATTTCTTTCTTCTGAAATCTTGCTAAATGCTGCAAGAAGCAGTCAACACAGATGATAGTCTACCTCTTTCTAACTACTTCTCTAAAGTTAAGTGGTCTGCCCTCAAAGTCATTGGAAGTGAAATTTCACCAAATATATTGCCAAGACATTACAAAATGGTCACAAGCCTTCTAGCCTTCTAGCCTTAATATGTTTCTTGGTTGCCTTTTACCTGACCACTAATACAGATCACATATTTTAGATTTTTGTGACAGCAGCAATGTAGATTCAGACACTAATTTCTGTATTAAGTAGGATATAGGTTTAAATTTTATAACAAAGATACAAAATATACAGTGTTCTTAATAAATACAGTTTATTTTTCTTTCATACTATCCCAGAGTTAGTCAATCTAAAGCTGGGGTATAGCTCCGATAGCCTCAATTTGTGGCCCTAATTGTTCCATTATTACCATTTCCTGTCCATAAGGAAAAGAGTGCCTAGAAAAGGAGCTCATTTTTAAGAAAGTTACCTGGAAGTTGTTTATAGCACTTCCACCCACATCTTATTGGTCCATATCTAGTCATATGGCCACACTTAACTGCAAGAAAGATGTCTTAGTCTGTTCAAGCAGCTATTATAAAATGCCATAGACTAGGTGGCTTATAAACAACATAAATTTATTTCCCATTGCTCAAGAGGCTGAGAAGTCCAAGATCAAGGTTCTGGCAGATTTGGCATCTGCTGAGGGCTCATTTCTTGATTCATAGAAAGTAGCTTCTTGATGTGTCTTCACAGGATGAAGGAGATGAGGCATTTCCTTAGGTCCTCTTTTATCCCATTCATGAGGGCTCTACTATCAAGACCTAATCACTTCCCAAAAGCCCCACCACCCAACCATCACACTGAGGATTAGGTTTCAACATACAAATTTGGGAGGTGGGGGACAGAAACATTCAGACCATAGCAGAAGCTTGGTGAATGTAGTCACTAGTAGATATCCATATACCCAGCTAAAAATTAGAGGGCTTATTACTAACTAGGAAAGCAGGTAGAATAGAAATTGTGAACAATTAGCAGTCCTTCAGCAAGCCTACACAGAAAACGAAGTATCATTCATCAGCTATCAGCTCCTACATATTGGCTCTAGGAAGCAATTCTTCTCTAACCACTTGAGTAAAATTCAGGGTCAGCCTTATAATTTTTCTGGTCACACTCAAATAGTAAAATGTCTACTGGTCACTTTAGCCAACAAAATAGTCTCAGTTAACTAATTCACATGTTTAGGCCAGTATAATAATTAAAACTTAAACATTCATTGAAAGTTAAATCTTCACCTCCTTGTGATTTTAGATCTGCTAGAAAGTGGGAATCCTACATTGAGAAATGAAATAGAGTTAGTTTCTTTTCTATTTCTGTTCCTATAGTCCTACCCACCCTAACCCTACTCAAAAACAGCAGTCACTTCTTCCTCCATGACTGAAGTTACTTGCTCATTGACTCACTTCTCTTCCTCAATTTCAAAAGAGTTCACAACTCTGCTTCATTTATTTTGGTTAACAAGCCTGCAGTTTAGGTACCAAATCTCTGATTCAAACCAAACCCAAACAACATTTTCGGCAAATTTATAAATTGCTCCCAAGACAGCTGAATCATGCACCATCAGGAGAATGAAGAATGTTGCATATGTCTAATGGGAAGATGAGGTGTAAATTTATAATTAGACATGTTTCATGGGAAGGAGAAGTAAAATTTTTTTAACAAAGGTATTAGGTAAGTGGTTCTTTTCTCACCTGCAATGTTTTGTAGTATTTGAAATGAGCAGTGATGGAGTTTGGACCTGTTTTTCACTAGGTTGCTTACCTTATAATAGAAAAAAATTATCATTGCTTTAGTTTAAATATTTATTTGCATGTATATCTTGGTTTATAGATACCTCTCCTTACCTAGAAAATTTCAGAGGTTCTATTTAAGGGAAACTAAAGATAAATTTTCAAGCAGAATCTATGATATAAATAGAGGAAATAAGACATACACAATTTGCATTAAAGAACTTCCATCATTATGACAGTGAGGTCATTTGCATTTTTCCTGTTGCAGTGCTATTTGGGAAACTCCCTATTCAATTAATGCTCAAAATAGAGTAAGGTAGTGGAAGGATACAATGCTCATTGTCTAAGGAAACAAGCCCATGGGGGAAAGAAAATCTAATGTTTATTACCAGAACCCAACACCTTTCTGAATTTGATTCTTTGAAAACGCAGAGGAAGAGATTCTCAAAAAATAAAAAATTGCTTCCCATAAAAGCTGTTGAAAATGGGAATATCGTCAAAAGTTCTCAAAGAAAGGAAACAAAGTTAGTGGTTCATGCCATAATGTTAGCCATCAAATCTTCCTGCGTACATTTTCTGCCAGTCTATCTCCGAGACTGACAAAGGAAGAAAGTGGTAAAGAATCAATGACACAGGCCAACTGAATAGCATAGAGGTCACTTAAATTAAGAGAAGTGGGAAATGTACACACCACTCCCCAAAGCAGCTACTTCAATTTAGTTGATTGGTTTTTTTCTACTCTATCAATGCCTCTATAAACTTACTATTCCCTCAATATAACACTAATAATAATAATAATTGCTAACACACAGCACTTACAGTGCATGTCAGCCTTTGTTCTCAGTGATTTTAGGTATTTGTGTGTGTGTGTTTGTGGATATACATACACAGATATGCACTGTGTAATGACATTTCAGTCAGTGACAGACTGCATATACGACAGTGGTCCCATAAGATTATGGACCTGAAAAATCCCTATTGCCTAGTAATATCTTAGCCATCACAATGTCATAGCACATCACATTTGCTTGGGGTGATGCTGGTGTAAACAAACCTGCTGTACTGCCTGTCATACAAAAGTATAGCACATGCAATTATGTACAGTGCATAATACTTGATGATAGATGACTATGTTACTGGTGTATGTATTTACTATACTATACTTTTTCATCATTATTTTAAGAGTACACTCCTTCTACTTATATAAAAAAAAAAAGTTAACTGTAAAACAGCCTCAGGTATGCCCTCCAGGAGGGATTCCAGAATAAGGCATTGTTGTCACAGGAGCTGACAGCTCCATGCTGTTATTGCCCCTGAAGACCTTCCAGTGGGACAAGATGTGGAGGTGGAAGACAGTGATACTGAAGATCCTGACTTCGTGTAGACCTGGGATAATGTGTGTGTTTGTGTTTTAGTTTTTAACAAAAACCTTTTAAAAGTAAAAAATAATAATAATAAATTTAAAAATAGAAAAAGTTTGTAGAATAAGTTTATAAAGAAAGAAAATATTTTTTACAGCTGTACAATGTGTTTTAAGCTAAGCATTATTACAAAACAATCAAAAAGTTAAAAAACTTAAAGGTTTATATGTAAAAAAGTTACAGTATGCTAAAGTTATTTATTATTGAAGAAAGAAAAATATGTTTAATAAATTTACTGTAGCCAGTGTCTATAAAGTCTGCAGTAGTGTACAGTAATGTCTTTACATTCACTCACCACTCACTCTCTGACTCACCCAGAACAACTTCCAATGTTTAAAGACAAGAATACTTACCACTGTGTCACAATTGCCTGCAGTATTCAGTAAGTAAGATGATGTACAAGTTTGCAGCCTAGGAGCAATAGGGTATACCACATAGCCTAGGTGAGTAGTAGGTTGTGCTATCTAGGTTTGTGTAAGTACACTCTGTGATGTCTGCGCAATGACGAAATCACCTAACACATTTCTCAGAATCATCCCCATTGTTGAGTGATGCAGGAATGTGTATATGCACACACACACACTTCATTTTTTTAATCCTATGAGATGAGGTGTGTGTTTAAATACGCTCTATGATGTCTGCACAATAACAAAATCACCTAACACATTTCTCAGAATCATCCCCATTGTTAAATGATGCATGATACACACACACACACACACACACACACACACACACACACACTTCAATTTTTTAATCCTATGAGGAGAGGTAGATACTATTATTATCCCAGTTTTCCAGATGAGCACACCAAGCACAGAAACGTTAGGTAACTTGCCCAAGTTCTTATAGCAAGTTATACCGGAGGTAGGATACAAACCCAGGCTCAAAGTCCATGATCCTACCCTCCACCTCATGCAGCCCCTCTAATTATAGCAATAGTTATTGTGATACAATGTATTATATCCCAACTATACACTCCCCTTTCCTATAAGAGAATTAAATATACTCATTCATTGCCATAAGACTTGCAGAGCCTTTCATGACACTTCCATACTTCCCTTCCTTGTTAATGGCAGGCTTGGTCATGTGACTTACTTTGGCCAATGGAACATCAGTCTGTCAAGTTCCGGCAGAATCTTGAAGAGGCATCATTGTTTCCTCCAATTCTCAATTTCCCTCTCTCTGCCATGAATAAAGCAGTTCCTATATAGATGCTGCTCCATCTGTATTGACAGGTAACAGGGGCAAGATTAAATGTTTATTGTCCTACTCTGCTAAAATTGGGGGATTATTTATTACTGCAACGAAGCTGATTAATACAGTTACCATCTCCTGAGTGTCAATATGAGCTGAAACAAATTCTCGAACCTTGCAAGTATAATATGTTGTTCTTCATCATTCACAAAGGTAATTTGTGTGTTTCTAAGTCAAGAGTCTTCATGTGGTTTATCAGAAAAATACTTTAGATGAACTTTATAAAGGAAAAAACTGATCTCAGATTAAGTGACTTGGCCAGGATCACAGAATTAGTATTACAAAGCCATCCCAACCCTTATCTGTTTAATTTCAAGGTGCAGGTCTTCTCGTGATACTGTATTGCATCTTCTTACAGAAAGAGAGGAAATCTCAGAAGATTTATATTACCTATAGAGAGTTCATGATACTGGAGCTTGAAAACAGAATCTCCAACCTTCAACCAGCCTGAGCTGGAAGTACCCTTAAATTGCTGTGTGTGTCATAGTATTTGTTCCATTTACTTATCTAAAAACTGTATTACATTATTTAGAAAGAACTACCACTTCTAACTGTAGCTGGTTATGCTTTATAAACATATATGGCACCATAAGAAAACTATTGTATATTTTATCAATGTTAGTGATTTTTATTTATGGACTTGGCTTATTCATGTACACACTCATTACCCCCTGTGAATTCTAAAAAACAAAATATTATACTTTGAATATTAGAAAATCCAGTTCAACTTGGTGGTTCAAAGTTCAAAGAGGTAAGATGTAGCATGCTCAGCACAGAAATCAGAAAGCATCACACTCTTGTTAACTATCAATGTCCCAAGTGGACAATCTCCAGGGCAAAGTGGAGAAATATATATGATTGGACAATTTGTGTCAGGGAGTGGATATACACTAGCTCAAATTAAGTTAATTCCCCAGGCTATTTAAAAATCATATGAAAAAAAATATTTGGTTGTTCTTCAATTTTTTTATTCTAGCTTTCATTATCTCCTCTCTTCTCTTCCATCTACTTTTCTGTATAAGCTAATTTGGGTTCTGTGGGTTTTGTTTGTGTTTTTCAATTTAAGCTACCATTTAAGACAGAGAAGTCTTGAAAATGTATGCATTCTACATTGCTAACAGTCCATTCCTCTACCCTGGGGAAATTTTATTTGCATCTTGGTCCTTTATGTAATTCATACCCTTACTCTTCTCTTGTGACAATGGCAAGATATAGCTATTTATTACTTTTCAATGTTTAAAAGAAGCAGCAGAACAGTCAGAAATGTTCAGGAAATGAGAATAGGTTACTGCAAATCGTTCTCAATCTCCCTTGGTGAATGAGTCAGAGACTGATTTTATTCTCCTCTTCTGTCCTTGCATTTAGACTCATGGTTAGAGGATGGGCAGTTAGCAAGAAATAGCTTTCCAGGACTCCGTGTCATTGCCTTTACAGCACTGACAGGCTTTTTGTTGTTTTGTATGGAAATAACAATGCCCTCTTCTCCAAATTCCCTGGTAATTTTCTTCTACAATTGGGTGTATATTTTTTACAAGAATCTGATATCACCCAGGAATATTGAGATTCTCATTACTCTTTTCTAAAATAGGTTTTCTGTGGTCAAATTCATTAGCATCTCTGTCTTTTTATAATTTGTCTGTCTGGGAGAACCTAAAATGTGACAGTTTGAGAGGCTGCTTATGATTGTGAAAGTCAGAGAAGAAGGAGGGAAGCATTCTATAAAGTGGCCCGAAGATATTATAGACTTTTCAGATTTCCATTAAGGCAAAACATTTTTCAAGGACTGTGGCCTCATTCCCTGCTTCTGTTTCCGAGGGCTGGATGAATTTGGAAATGCCAGAAACTCCAGTTTTCACCTAGAAGAGAGGCAGACACAACCAAAAAGGGAGCAGAGAGATATTTATGGGTTGTGAGGTGGAGTACCAGAATAAAAGCCCTACACGCCAACTGGCCATTGAACTTGAATGAGCCAGAGCCCACTCAGATCCACTGAGTTCTCAACTGTATATTAACAGAGCAAACCTCTCAAGTCTCTTCCATCCTTGCACCCACTCCTTTCAAATCAAGCTGTCAGCTGCACCCTTAATTTGCTTTATCTTATTAAGAATTTAAAACATTCTTAGGGAAGAACCTCTAGCAAGATTTCATAGTAGTAAAAAGCTAGTTTGTGGCAAGAATCATTGAGGGATTTTTCTGCCCAGGGTTCACATAAAGGAAAAATAGAATGTACTTAAAGCCCAAATTGACTTGAGCCAGTCAATTTTTATTTTATTCCACTCCTAGGGGAAAGAAAAGAGAATGCTCCATAAACTAAACTAATTTAGAAGATGCTGGATCTTGCAGCCAGAATGAACAGGAGAAAGGCAAGCCCCCCAAAACCCTGGGAAGATGTGGAATTCCTACAATACAGGAGATTGAGGATTACAGTCAAATTCATTCGGATCTGGAAGAACAGAACAACCTCAGCTCACATCTAGGTGGTGGGCAGATAAAAGCAATACATTTTTTAAATCGTCTGATGTACCATTTATCTTGGCTTGGAGGAGCATATTTTTTAATGTTTAATACTTGTTAGTTTTACATTTCCCTGTTATTTTGAGAAAGTAACTGGTACATTAGCAAGATCTCAGGCTTTAGAATCAGCGGTCCTTCCATTTGCATTTCAGCTTTGCTAGTTACTTGTCCTTCAGAGACTCAGCTGCATTATTTCCAAAAGTAACAAAAAAGTATGACCTACTGCACGTGGTTTTTGAGAGGATCTAAAATAATAAAGGTAAAATTCCTAACACATAGTAGGCACTAAAAGACTTGATACTTGTAAACCTCATTCACAAGTGTTTACTGCGTCAAGATATGTGAAGGTGCCACCTTAGCCAACATAGGCTTGAGTAAGTTATGGAGAGGTGATAATCAACCTCAGGCAACTTTGACATGATAAATTAGAGAAAAACATAGACAGAGCCCTTGATATTATCCTATTGTGGCTTCAGTGCTTATTGTGTAGCTTCTGCTGGCTCCTTGAGTCACTACATAAGCCATGGATTGATGCAAGCATAGGAAATGGACTTTTCCCAGAAAGCCCTGCACCCAGGACCCAGGTACTACGGGGAGAGGTGCTGTGTAAACACTTCGCCAGAATGAAGAGTTCCCCTTAAGGCACCACATGCACCTGACATGTAATAAGAGCTGTCTGTCTCCCTTAAAAAATTTTTAAAAACACAGTCTAGAGCCACGAAAATAGTTCAGATTTGTTTTTCACTTGGTTATCTCTCAGAAACCATTATTAAAGTCTGCTAAAACACTGCAAGCATCATCTGTTCAGCCATGCATTTGCTTCTGCTTTAAATTAACAGCAATCTTGGGTTTCAGTTCATTAGAATGTTCTGAATAGAGATAAATTAATTAATGCATCTAACAACCAGAATGAGCGTGCCCACACTTCAAAAGGATAGCACTTTTTTTCTGCCTCCAATATCTCATTAGGAAAAATAGGTCAAATAGAGACAAACTAATTCAACTCAATTTGTTTCTTTTCAGCTTCGGGTCTTGTAAGACTGTAAAAGCCCACACCTACCCAGATTGAATTTCATGTAAATTTATTGAACTATCAAACTCCTTGCAAACTACACTGGAACGAATGTCTGAGTACATAATACCTTTAATTTATATAAAGACTGCTTTCGGAAGGCCTTTAACAGTTTCACAAAGGTTATTAATCCTCAGAACAATCTTTTGAAGTTGTAGGGAGAATAAATTACCAAGGTACATAGTAACCTTGAAAGAAACACTTTCTCATTAAAAGTAAGTTCAGTAAAATGGTGCAGCTGCTTGTAGAAACCAGTTTGGCAGTTCCTTAATAAGCTAAATATAAAATTACCATGTAACCCAGCAAATCCACTCCTGATTGTATACCCCAACTAAATGAAAACAGGTATTCAAATAAAAGCTTGTATTTAAACACCTGCAGCACTATTCGCAATGTCAAAAAGTGGAAACAATCCAAATCTCCATCACCTGATGAATAAATAATCAAAATGTGGTATATCCATACAATGAAATATTATTCAGCCATAAAAATAAATGAAGTACTAATAAAATATGGATGAAACTTGAAAATATTATGCTAAGTGAAAGAAGCCAAACATAAAAATTGCATAATTCTATTTATGTGAAATAATCATAATTGATAAATCCATAGAAACATACAGTAGATTAGTGGTTGTCAAGATCTGGAGGCAGGGAGTAGAAGGATATTTATTTATTGAACTATCAAACTCCTTGCAAACTATGGTGGAATCAATGTTTGAGTATATAATACCTTTAATTTATGTAAAAGCTGCTTCCGGAAGGCCTTTAACAGTTTCACAAAGTTATTAATCCTCAGAACAATCTTTTAAAGTTCTAGGGAAAATAAATTACCAAGGTACATAGTAACCTTGAAAGAAACACTTTCTCATTCATTGTGGGTACAGGGTCTTATTTGAGGGTGATGAAATGTTCTGGAACTAGATAGTCATGATGATTGCACAACAATGTAAAGTCCTAAATGTCACTAATGGTAAATTGCATGTTTTGTGTATTCTACCACATTATCTTTTTCCAATTTTTAAGTAAGTTCAATTCTCATGTTTCTGAAAGGGTTTAACTACAGACCTGCCTAAAATCTAAGATGGAAACTTTAGACAGCCTCATGGTTGCCTTCAGACAGGGGGTTCTAGAAGAATAAATAAAGCCCAGTGTAAATAATTTCCAGAATCCCATGATGTGAGATTTTTCCTTCAGGCCTGAGGATTTCCTTAATTCTTAAAATTTTCCCTGACCTCCCCTACTCCCAGGCCAGCTGAGGTGCTTGATTATCTCCCTCCAACATCATCAACCCATCAGGTTACATCATTGCTGTCTGCTGCCTCTTCTCCCTTCCCCCCAGCTTCTAGTCCCTTGAGGCCTGCAACTTTTCCTTGTTCTCTGCTTTGTACCCTGCCTTGGCACATGGGAGGGATTCCAGAAATCACTCTACCTTGTGTATTGAAATGACAGCTGTACACTGTTCTCTGATTATTAACCTGCTAATTCACCAAATAACCCTTCTAATAAAGGGTATGCCAGTTTCTTTTACAACAAACTGAAACCAGGCCTTTGCAGAGAAACATTATACATGAAAAGCATACACCTTTAGATATGTCTCTGGCTATGCTATATTACCTCATGAATCAATGTGTGGAGAGTAACATGGGATTTTTGTGACTTTTATTGATCTTTCTTTAATTTTTAATTCTGTGAAAATGAATCAACTATTGGCTAAACTGAATAAACTTAAACTATCCCCAGGCTATTGACACTCATAAAATGCTGTGCCCTTAATGCCGTGATCACAGTGAGCATCAGTTAAGAATG
>RJWJ010030841.1:0-19614 GCA_004363605.1 Indri indri | reverse complement strand
CAATTTTGCTCGTCACCTAGCTATGCTGCCCAGCTTCTACCCTGCACATCTCTGCAGTGCGTCTGCATGAGGGGCAAAGGGAGCTACCAGTCGCTGAGCTCCTACATGCCAGGTACTTGTTCTGCTCTCACAGACCCTGCACCCATGCCTGGAAGGTGCTCACGTCCCCAAATTTTTGATGAGAAAACAGCAAAAGCAGCCTAAATGATCAGCCCCACGCCCTTGCATTCTGTAAGAGGAAGAGCCAGGATTAAATGAGACCCTGCCCTAAAGCTTATGTACTTATACATGTCCCTGCAGAGCTCAAATCTAGCCTACCAGTCTGTGGGCTGCCGCATCTGTGTTCAATCACCGTTTCTCTTGGTTGAAGAATGTTTTAGTCTCTGAGTACCAGTGTCCCCCACTTGGGGCAGGCTGATGGCAGAGCCAAGCAGTGGGTGGCAGTAGCATCCCATTGCCTAGTCACCCCTGTTTTCTGTCCCCCCACCCGTCTGGACTCTTGGTCCTGGCCCATCTGCGGCTATCCGCAGCATGGGGCAGAATTTTGGGATGCTGGATGACCTGTGCTTCTTTAATGGGGGACCTGGACCCAGCCCAGATCTGGGGAAGGAGGAAACCTAGAAGGTGTGGGCAGTGGCTGAGCCTGGACGGGCCTGAGATGTCTCCAGGTGAATGGGGCCCCCGTCCAACCTTGGCCCCAGCCCAGGGATGGGGCTCCGGTACCACTCTGCCAGGCCTGGGCCAGCAGGGTGGTCAGCGGTTCCCTAGCGTACTGCTGGTTCCTGAGGGCCCTGGGCTGAAGCCGAAGGTGGGTAAGGGGCTTCCTGGGGCTCTCCCTCTTAGTAGGGAAATAGGTATTCCAGATCTTCTAGCTTCCGCATCTCCTCCAGCCCCATGGACACGGTTTTCCGCTGGGGTTCCTTGCGCTGCACGGTGATCTGGATGGGGTTGTTCTCGGGGAAGCTGTTGAAGTCGGTGGCCACGGTGGCAAACTGAAGTGAAAGAAGAAGACCCCTCAGAATTCCTTCCCAGACCTGAGCCTGGCTCTCTGTCTCTGGCACCCTCTTTTGTCCCTAAGTGGGATCTTAGCCTTATCCAAACTAGCCTTGACACAGGAAACACGTCCAAAGAGGCATGACTCAAACTTGTGCCTCCCCAGTTGTGTGGTTTCCAACCAAAGGGCTACCTGTGCTCAGGCCTGTCCCCTGGGCCCCTGCCCACCTGCAGGCTGTTCCTGTTCTATCCCCCTCTAGCCTGTCTTCCCTCTGTTTCCCTCAATGCCCTTGATTTCCCAGCCCCCTCACAATTACTGGTACTAGGTTGAGGAATCCAAAACCCAGTGGCTTTGGAAGATGACCACTATAGTGATGCTGAATGAATACATTAGTTTGCATTCCTGGTGGGCCCCAGAGTAGCTTAATCCTTAAACCTCCCAGAAAAAAGCAGCCTGGTATTGATGCTTATTGGCCCAGGCAGAAGGCAGGCTAGCAAGGAGATGAGTTGTGGGGGTACAGGGGTGTTCCCAACCTCCAAAGCCCCGGTTCCCTGGTTTCAGACTTCCCTCCCTGACCCCCGGGCCGCTCTTCTCCCAGGGCTCACTTTGTAGGGCTTGCACCACTTGCCCACCCCCGCTGTGTTGGCTGCACGGACGGTGAGGCAGTAACACGTGTTAGGCTTCAGCTCCATCAGCTTGACGGTGGTACCCAAGATCTTGTTGAAGATCCATGGACTATTCTTTGCCTTGGGTGACTCATCTTCTTTTCCCTTGGCCACCTCCTGTAATAGGACCTGGTAGAAACTGACCTGCTGCTTGCCCAAGGCATAGGTCCAGGAAATCTACGGGAAGAGAGAACCCCAAGGCTTCCTCAGACCTGTCCTTCCTGTACCTTCCACCCCAACGGGGGTCAGAATGCCCCACTCCCATCCCCTGCTCCTGCTGGGCTCAGGCAGGTCTGATGGAAGGTACGAGGCACTGCAACACTGGGTGTGGAACCACCTGCCCCACAGCACGTGCTACTCTCCCTGGGCAGCCCCGCTCACCTTAGGGTGCACCCTCATTCCATATTTCTTCTAGACTGTGTTAGTTGAGAGGAACATTAGAGATCATCTTGTCCGCCTTGCTCATTGCAAGTGGGGTTACAGGTTCAGAGAGGGCAGGTGACTAGGCTATGGTCACACAGCAATTAAGTGATAGCACTGAGGTTCAAACCCCTAGCTCCAGAGCCCATACAGCTTGTACTACAATAATGGCTGCCAAGCCTGGCTAGGCATCTCAGGGAGTTTTTATAACGACTCAGATTCCTGGGCCTGCCGTCTCTCATCTGGTCTCTCATTCTCAGTTTCTCCTCCATCTAGGCCAGTGGTTGTCACACTTTACTGGGCACTAGCATACCTTGGAGGACTGTTACAATATGGATTGCTGGCCCCCATCCCCACAGCTTCTGATTCAGGAGGCCCAAGTGTGGTGGGAGGAGGTAAGAATTTAAATTTCTAACAAGTTGCCATGTGATGCTGACACTCTGGGACCACACTTTGAGAAACACTGCTCTAGGCCATCCAACAGTGGGGCTTCCAGATTTATCTTCCTAAAATACAACTCAAATTATATCCATCACCCGATATAAAGCTTTTCTTTTTTTTTGTGACAGGGTCTTTCTCTGTTGCCTGGGCTGGAGTATAGTGGCATCATTATAGCTCACAGCAACCTCAAACTCCTGGGCTCAAGTGATCCTCCTGCCTCAGCCCCCAAGTAGCTGGGACTACAGGTGTGCACCACCACGCCTAGCTAATTTTTTCTATTTTTAGTAGAGACAGGGTCTTGCTCTTGCTCAGGCTGGTCCCAAACTGACCTCAAGCAATCCTCTTGCCTTGGCCGCCCAGAGTGCTAGGATTACAGATGTCAGTCACTGCACCCAGCCTAATATAAAGCTTTGTGCAAAGCTGTTCCTATTGCTTACTGAAAAATCTATAAAATAGCCTAACATTGGAGGACCTCTGGAAAATGACCCCAGAATGACATTCCCCCTCCTGTCCCCTTTCTTCCCCTTCCCGTAACCTAGAGCAGTGCTACTCGACATGTAGCCCGTGGACTGGCAGCAGCAGGATCACCTGAGAATTTGTTAGCAATGCAGACTATCAGGCTTCACCCCAGACCCTCTAGGTATGAGGCCAGGAATTTCAGTTTTAACATGATGATAGGGGATCTATAGGTAGAGTGACGGAAGTGTGAGAAGCCCTGGATTAAGACCTGGGATCAAATGAGGCTACTCATCTCCTCCCACACTTTGCCACCTGTGAGCCTTTGCTAGGGTCAGGCCCTCCACGGAATGCCTTTCCTCCATCTCTGCATGTTTAAATCCTACCTCCGTGTCCCAGCTCAAGTATTACCAAAAGCCACCAAACTTATTCCTGCAGCTGGAAGTAATGTTTCTCTCCCTCTGAATTCCTGGTGGCACTTGATTTGAACTTTTCCTACATCATCGAGCCCTTTATATCTTGCACTGGAGTTCTTTACGGACATGCCCTCTCTGCGTTCCTAAACCATGAACTTGAGGTCAGAATGCAGGCTGTAGGCATCCTTGCACTCCCCACCAAGCTTAGCGGAGCGCCCGGCACAGTAAGCTTTTGCTGAATGCGTGAGCGAGGGAAACGCACCATGGCGGTGGAATCGCTGACGGTGTGTTCACAGATGAAGGGGGCCTTGGGCACATCCACGACCACAGAGGATTCCGAGTGTGTCGAAGAAGTGTCTGTATCCAGCTCAGGGTTGTCAAGGTCCAGCAGCCCCCTGGGGGTCATTTGGGACTTAGGTTGGTGGGTGCAGAGGGCCAGGTCCCCCTTTTGTGTAGTCTTGACCATGGAGGAAAAGCTGAGTCTGTTCAGCTCTCCCTCGAGCATCCCTGCAAAGAAGCTGCTGTTGGGCTGGGTGACGGCCAGTTTGATGGGGTTCAGCAAGCTGGATGAGATCTGGGAGATGCTGGTGTCGTCGGAGCTGCATTCAGAATCCTCCATTGGCATCGGCTTCCTGCAGTGGGAAGGGAGATAGGTGGGTCAGATGAAGGAGGCCACCCAGCCCATTCTGCCTGAGGGCAGGCCTGGGGCCCAGCCCGTTTCTCATGTTTTTAGATGTTATATAAATAAAAGGTATCATTCAGTATATATCTATCTGCGACTTGCTTTTTTTCACTCGACAGTGGGTTTAAATTCATCTATATTGATACATACAGCTCAGTTTCATTTTAACTGTCGTATGGTTTTCCGTCCATTACATGGATATTTGTATTGTTACCAAGTCTTTGCTATTACAAAGGAAAACCTTGCGCATGATTCTCTACTATTTAAAGTTTTTTTACTGATGAAGTCTACCAATCCAGTACTTCCTCTATGCGTGAGGGGCTCCGGAATTGCCAATTCTATTTTAGTTCATTTTTATCACACTGATCTCCACCAAGTAGAAGGATTTCCTGACCCATGAATGGGTCAAAATCCAGTATGTGGATCCCTTACTCCAGGCCAGCCTCCCACATCACAGCTGATTGATGGGCCAAGTTTTCCCTCCCTGAGTTCCAGCCCTATCGACCTACCTCCTCCCGAGAAATCCGGATCAGCCCAACCCCCCTAATGCTAGCCCAGGGTGGATGTTTGGAATAAATGATTCCTCCACCAAGGCCCTTACAAAGGGCTGGTGGGTCTGGGTGTTGATGTCATTTATACTTCAGATTGTCCTAAGGAATCCATAGTTCAGATTCACTTCTTGGAAATGCTGATGCTGACATGGGCACAGAAGGCCCCTAGGCACCGGGCTCCGTGCTGGACCTGTCTTCCTGATCTTCACAGCAGCCCTGCTGGCTGGGTGTTAGCCCCATTTTGCAAATAAGGGGCTGAGGGTCCCTGATCTTAACTTGTCTAAGGCCATAGATCTAAGTGGCAGAACTTGGATTTGAACTCAGGCTCCTAGCCCAAGACTTTCCCATAATACCATGATGTTTGCTACAAGCATCTGTCACTTTAGCCATATGTGCTTACCTACAGGCCCTTTAGGGGATGGACACCATGTCCCTCTCATATAATTTAGACCAGCTACCTAGTTTGTGGAGCCCCTCGTTCAAAAATAATTTCAAGACAGTGACAGCAGAGCATTAAACTAAGTACAGGCCCCTTCTAAGCGTCACACCCATGACAGCGCCCTGCATATAATTCCCTCAGGCCTCATCACTCTGCGTCACCACCCCTTCACCTGCTAACTCCTTCCCTTCCCTGGACATTCAGCTCAAATATCACCACCTCCAAGAAGCCTCCGTTAACAGCACTGTCTCCCAAGGTGCACCAAGCCCCTCGTAAGCCCTTTGGTTCCTCAAGGCCTCCTGTCACAGCACTTGCCAAACCATATTGTGTCACTCTCATTGTGTGTCAGGGGACTGACCCGTCCCCTGATCTCCATGCTCCAGACTAGGAGCTCGTGGAAGACAGCAACTGTGCTTTCCAGAGCTATAGTTCCAGAACTTAATGCTGGGCCAGACACCTTGAGCAGGTGCTCAAAGGGTTTTGCGGAATGAAGCAGAGGAAACCCAGACTCACTGAGGAGGAAAGGTAAGCCTTACTCTACAGGCAGGCAGGCCACAGGGGACGTATCAGGCAGGTGAAGAGGTCTGAGGGCGAGGAGCCGTGGGGGTGTGGCAGGTGCTGATAACGACTGTAGCCAAAGCAGGATGAGGAGCACATCAACAAAACTGATTAATCCAGGCAGGCCTCCTGGAGTAGGAGGTCCACATGCCTGCAAGAACTGATTTGGAGCTCAGGAATACATAGACAGGTCCAACCTGCACACATGGTCTTCCGGGAGTCCAGGGAGCAGGTTGTGATAAGGAAGTGAGGCTTTAAGTTTCTCTCCCCACCCGCCAGCTCCAGCCTCAGAAAGGAGGAAAGACTAGACTTGTGTCTTACGGTAGATTGATGGTATCTTCCTCCAAGAAATTAACCAAACTGCCTCTTGTGGAAAGTGGGAGTCCTTTGGTGGTGACTGTCCGGTTCATAGACTTGGGGTTTGGAAAGGGCTTTGGCAGTTGATCGAATACATTCCTAATGTTGAGGTTTCCTTTCTTCACTATGGCCTCCTCCCCGTCTCCCACTTTACAGACTGCCCCTGATGCCATCTGGTTTGTTTGGGACCACAGCCGTCACCACGCAGGACAGCCAAGCTGACAGGAAGCAGAGAGAAACTATAGGGGCTGTGAGCCCACCCTTAGTTTGGGCGGGATGGGGGTGCAATGAGCTGACTTCATAATCATTGCACAGTGTAACAATCAGGGGCCAGCCTGCCCTTACTTGCAGGCTGCTGCTGCCAGGCTCGCTTGTGGCTCCAGGGACCAAGGGCCAGCGTCACGAGGTGGGTAGAGCCATGGAACAAACTGCATGGCCCCTTAGGCCTCTTCTGGCTTTAATACTTTGTGCTTACAGCAGCCCTGCCCTTCTCTGAAGATCTCAAAATGCTAACACTGGTGTGCTGCCCAGGGAAGGAAGAGGATGGTGAGAAGAAGGCACCTGGGCAGGGAGGGGGACAGTCTGGAAAGGGTCTCTGGGGGTAGGAAAGTGTCTGTAGATGCTGAGGCTCTGCATCTGGACCCCAAAGGCAGCAAACCCTGCTGTGTCCGGTTGTGTCCGCACAGGGAAAGCCCAGATGGTTCACAGGGGTTCAGAGCTCGCATAAGACCAGGCTTCCCTGCCAGAATCCTGAATGTGTCACACCCGCACTTGAGTCCCTTCAGGTGTTGTGTGACAGTGGCAGGTGTTGCAGAGGGACACAAAGAGGGGCCATACATCTCTCAAGGAACCCACTTTATAGTAGGAAAACATGTACAACTTCAGAGGGGGGGACAGGGCTGTCACAGCAGCATTAGCGTTGCACTCAGATGTGGTTTGGAGTCCAGACCTGTGCTTGGCAGCTGTGTAACCTTGGCCAATGATTTAACCTCACTGAGCCTCAGTTTCCTCATCTGTGAAATGGGGATTAAAATAGCACCTCCCTCATAGGTGTGTGAGGAGATAACCATGTAAAGTTGGTTTACTTCTTCCAGTGGACAGGGCAAAACAAAGGACATTTAAAAATACCGAATCATATTCTTTTGTGCTCTATATGCCCAAAGGTCCCCTCTCCATTTAAAAAAAAACAAACTTTTGGAAAATACAGAGAAGCAGGTGCCCTCCAAGTGCGTTGCTGCTTCTTAGCACCTGTCATCAGTCTGTAGTAATCTTAGTCGTCTGATTCCTTTTTATTGTCTGTCTGTCCCTAACACGTAAAGTAAGCTCCCTGAGAGTAGGGGATTGTCCCCGGCGTTTGGAGGGGAAGCTGGCACACAGGAGGCTCTTTAGAAGGTCTGTGCGTGTGTTGGGAAGAAGGTGGAGGCCGAATGCGGCCGTGGGTGGCGTGCTGGGCGCGCAGGGGGTCGTGGCTCGCGGGCGGCAGCGGAAGGGGACGCGGGGCCAGCGGGGCGCGGGCGCCGCGGCTCCGCCCGGCGAGGCCGGCAGATGGCGCTGCAGGCCCGGCCCAAGCCGAGCGCGCGAGCCTGGAACCCGGAAGCGGCCGCGCGGCCCGGGCGGGAGGGTTCCGGAGTCCCGGCGGGTCCCGGGAGGGCGGATGGTCCCCCCGCACCCCACCCTCCGCGCCGCCTCCTAGTACCGCAGCTGGCACGCCAGTGCTACTCCCGAAGGGCTTTCAGAGGGGCGTCCGGAGAGGACCCCGCGGATGCCCACGGGGCGAGGAGCCCCCGAGCCTGCCCGGGCTGTCCCGGCCTGCGGGGAACATGGGCGTGCTCAGGGTCGGACTGTGCCCGGGCCTCACCCAGGAGATGGTCCAGCTTTTGGGGAGCCGCGGGATCAAGACAGGTGACCGCGTGTGCGCGTGCCAGGGAGCTGTGCGCCCCGCACACGGCCTGGGTAGACCCGTGGGGGCTGACTGACACCAGTGCCCTGACGTACCTGCTGGGTCTTCCCCTCCCTTCCTGGAGCGCCACTTCTCTCATCAGCCCTCAAGCCTCTGGAGAGGCTCCGGAAGGATAGGAGTGGGGAGCCAAGCCCTGAGGCAGGGTAGGACCCATACTGTGTGCCAGGCACCTGGCCAGGTCCTGTGGCTCTTTTATTTGACCCAGGCCCCCTGAGGCTGCTGCTGGGAGGTAGAATTGATACCCGATTTTACATATGAGGAAACACGAGCTTCGGGAGGCCCCAGGCCGCCCTCCCTGCCAATCAGCTACACGTGTTTTGTTTTCAGTGGTGGACCTGGTTTCTGCAGACCTGGAGGAGGTAGCGCAGAAGTGTGGCTTGTCTTATAAGGTGAGCTCCCAACCTCCATACTCCAAATCTGGGTGTCTTTAAATGTCCATCCGAAACCAAGGGTAACAGGGGGTTTCCAGGGATTAAGGGGGGGCGAGGGGTGTATGATGCCAGCTCCTATGGGCCGGTGCCTTGCTGAGCAGTCTGGGCTGCTTTGGAGCCTGAGCTGCCCCCGCCCCTTTGGCAGGCCCTGGTTGCCCTGAGGCGGGTCCTGCTGGCTCGGTTCTCAGCTTTCCCCTTCAATGGCGCTGATCTCTATGAGGAACTGAAGACCTCCACTGCCATCCTGTCTACTGGCATTGGCAGGTTTGTATGTGTATTTGGGGAAGAAGGTGAGAGGCAGGAGAATGGGGCTGCTTCTCAGCCCAGCTTCTGATGCTTTAGTCCCTGGAGAGCAGGTTTTTAAAGCAGTGGTGAGGGCAGCATAGGTAGACGGGAAGGAAGAGGGTCAGGACCGAGTTCTCGTCCCCTGCAACAGGTTATGGGGTTTCTCAGCCTTGGCACTGTTGATATTTTGGGATGAGTAATTGCTTGTTTCGGAGTGGAGGCTGTCCTGTGCATTGGAGGATGCCTTGCAGCATCCCTGGCCTCTGCTCAGTAGATGATCACAGCACTTATCCGCCTCCAGTTGTGACAATTACAAATGTCTCCAGGCTGGGTGCATTGGCTCAGGCCTGTAATCCTAGCATTTTGGGAGGATGCGGCAAGAGGATTGCTTGAGGCCAGGAGTTCCAGACCAGCCTTGACTACATAGTGAGACCCCCATCTCTACAGAAAAAATTTTTTAAAAATTAGCTGGGTGTAGTGGCATGCACTGGTACTCCCAGCTACTCAGGAGGCTGAGGCAGGAGGATTACTTGAGCCCAGGAGTTTGAGGTTACAGTGAGCCATGATGACACTACTGCCCTCTTGCCCGGGTAACAGATGGAGACCCTGTGTCCCCACCAGAAAAAGTCTGCAGACCTGGCTAAGTGTCCCTTGGGAGGCAGAATCACCCCCGGTTGAGAAGCAAGGTTCTATAACACAAGATGCAGTATCTCATTGTTATTCAGCAGATTAGAGTAACTCTTCTCTGGCCCTGCCTCCCATTGCAATTAAGGATAGGGCAAGAGCACATCTACTGAGTGCCTGCTACATGCAGGCATTGACTATAGGTCATAGATAATCTCTTTTCAGTGACCGTATGAGTTAAGAGATGTTAACCCCACTTGAGTTTAGGTAAGAGTGAATGAGTGACAGAGGTGAGGCCCAAACCAAGGGGTATTTGGCCCAGAACTTGGCTCCTCCACCACGCTGCCGCGGTAGGGAACGGGAGAACTCAGGTAAGGGAGCAGTTACCATCTGCCATGTTGTTGGGGGCGGGAAGGGAAGAGTTGCAAGACAACACGTATTTTCTGGCCAAGGTAGTCCCACCTCTTTGCCATCCTGTTTGTGCAGAATTTGATGACTAACTCTGCCACCACAAGGGTCTTTGGATTGGTTTGGCCCTTGCTATTTCCATCACACATCCCTTTGCAAGACTCCTATGGCATGATCTTGCTCTCCCCGGTTGGGGGTCCGAGTCTGTAATTGAAGTGCTGGCTGAGGGCCAGCCTGAGGGTGCTCAGTGCGAAGTGTGTTCAGCAAACATCACCAGGTGCCTACAGAGTGCCAGGTATGTGCAGACGATGCATGCATGAATGAGGCATGGCCCTGCCTTTAAGGTGTCTAGTGGGTATAGGAGGAAAGCAGGTGAACACGAGGGAGGTGTAGCACGTAGGGAGGGAGTGATTAACAGGAAGCAGATTGGCCTCGGGGAGCTTATAAAGCCGGCAAACACGGAGGGAGCAGTCAGTGGTAAACTGGAAGGACTGCAGCTGCAGTGGGTCCCTGCAGGGGAGCTCAGAGAGGTTCAGGAAAGCTCCAAAGGAGGCGGACCTTGGGTGTTGAGGACAGATGTGCTTTCGCTGAGTGCTTACACTGTACTCAGCACTTCAGGGTCCATTATTTCATTGATCCTTCTCAACCACCAATGAGTACGCTACTGTTAAAATCATTGCTGTATAAATGAAGAAATCGAGACTCAGGTTAAATGGCTTGCTCAAGGTCACGCAGCCTGTGAGAGCAGACCAGGCACTTGAGGTCACGTCTGTCACACTCCTGAGTCTAAGAATGTACCTCTAACTGGTCTGCCTGTTGCCTGGAGGTGGAGGCCATTGTGAGAGTAGGGTTATAGGCAGTGTGGGTAGAGGCGTGCAGGGTGGATGGGTGGGAGAGGCCAAGAGCAGCTCTGGTGGTCGGTGCTGGTGTGTGAGTCCTATCTAGGGCAGGTGACAACAGGAGACGTATTCAGGAAGAACTGTGACAACCCTTACAACCAGGAGGGATGTGGGTGTGAAGAATCAAAGATGACTCACTAGGTTTCTAGCCCTCCTCACAGTGCGCTGTGGACAGTTAATGCATGTAACTTTAAAACTTGATGAGAGGGGAACTCTGTAATCAAAAGCTTCAGAAATACCTGATTAACCCAGATTAAACAGGCTTCTCTGTTGTAAGCCTTCTCAGAGCCTTTAGTGCTGAGCTGCAGTGTGAGTCCCTACAGGCTGCTACGGCATGTAATGGACCTTGGGAAAAGCTGTGTTAATGGGGAGATTGGTGGCTCCTTGCAGGCTAGAGCTGTGTCTGTTCACCTCTGTGTCCCCTCGTTTTAGACTAAGGCCTTCAGGAGATGTGAGACATTCAGGCGATGTTTGAATGAATGAATGAAAAATGGCTAAAAGGCAGTTCAGAGGGAAAGGTGGAGGCTACATCCCAGAAATCACCTGTGTTCTAGGCAGTGGTAAAATCCAGGTGTGCTTCTGCTCCAGGAGGCAGGCTGGGGGTCTCTCTCCCTGTTGACGTGCTGAGTTAGAGATGGTGGGGGACATATTGGTAGGAAGGTCCTCTAGGCAGAGGGACACGTGGAACAGAAACACAGGTGAGGAGTGGGCTGGGAGGTGGATTTAGGGATACCTTATGCAATCTGGTTCTCCCGGCCAAGGATGTGGTTGATGCCCAACTAGAGTCACGAGTTCAACCCTGGCTGCATGTGAGAATCATCTGGAAAACCTAAAAAGCAATATCATGAGTGGCTCCCACCTCTAGAAATCCTAACTTAATTGGTCTAGGCCAGTGGTTCTCAATCTTGTCTGCACATTAGAATCGCCTGGGCAATTTTTTTAAACATTCCAAATCCCAAGTCTACCCAGAGCAATTAATCCCATTCTCTGGGGGTGGGACACAGGCATCAGTATTTTTTGAAGCTCCCAGGTGACTCCAATGTGCAGACAAGTTTGGGAACTGCTGAAATAGGCATCTTTTTAAAAACTCCCCTGGTGTTTTAATGTGGTTTGAGAATGGCTAGTCTAATGGTTTTCAAGCGTGCATCAAAATCACCTGGAGGCCTTGCTGAAACTCAGATGTGGGCTCCAGCCCCGGCCCCGGAGTTTCTGATTCAGTTGGGGGCAATGGAGAATTTGCATTTCTAGCCAGTTCCCAAATGTTGCTGATGCTACTGGTCTGGGAACCACACTGGAGACCCACACTGGGGTTTCCCTTATCTCAGTGGGAAGAATGGGATCCGGAGTGGCAGAGGCTGGATGCTTGTTAAATAGAGATGGGGTGAACACAGTTATCTCAAGCCACAGGGCCGGAGTGGTAACAGAGTGTTTTTGAGTGGCAGGGACCTGTAGGTGTAATCATGGAATTAACATAGATGGGTGTTTACCGGAGTGCTGCTCAGCATATACAGAGAGGTCCTGGGAGGTCTTCAAGAACCATTTCCAGGACTGAAGGCTGTGAAGGGGATTGCAGGGTTAGGAAAGGCATGTGTGTGGCCAGGCGATGGTACAGCCTGTGGTGTAGGAGGGTGGGTGGTGATCTGTGTCATGCAGTTCAGGGACAGAACCTGGATTAAGAATTGGGTTTGTCTTTAGGTTTGTCCCAAGGCTTCCACAGCCAGCGTTGACAATGCAGGAACTAAATAAAAGTGATAGCACCGTTCTACTACTCATTTCTCTGGTAATGTTTATTGGGCGCCTCCTGTGTTTGTGGCACTGTGCTAGTGCTGGGATGCAGCAGGGACAAGGCCCAGTCCTTGCCCCAGGGCGCTCCTCAGCCAGATGAGGGAGACAGACAAAAACAAGCAAATAAAAAATAATTACAAACTCCTAGAACTAACAGTTGAGTTCGGCCTGGTCTCAGAATACAAGATCAACACATAAAAATCAATTGCATATCTCTATGCTCGCAATGAACATGTGGAAACTGAAATTAAAAACATAATAGCATTTATAGTTGCTTCAAAGAAATATTTAGGGATAAGTCTAACAAAGCATGTGTAGGATCTATATGCTGAAAATGAAAAATTGCTGATGAAAGAGATCAAAGATGACTTAAATAAATGGAGAGACATAGTGTGTTTATGGATTGAGAGACTCAACATAGTAAAGATGTCAGTTCTCCCCAAATGGATCGGTAGATTTAATATAATTCCTACCAAAATCCCAGCAAGGCTTTTTTTGTTGACATAGACAGGCTTATTCAAATAATTATATAGAAAGGCCAGTTTTATCTAGACTAGCTAAAACAATTTTGAAAAAGAAAGATAAAGTTGGAGGAATCACTCTACCCAGTGTTATGACTTGCTCTGTAGCTACAGTAATCAAGACCAGTGCGGTATTGGCCAATGGGTAGATACATAGATCAATGGAGCAGAATAGAGAACCCAGAAATAGACTCCCCCAAGTATGCACAACTGATTTTTGACAAAGGTACGAAAGCAGTGTAATAGAGGAAAGACAGCTTCTTGAACAAATGTTGCTGGAGCTCTTGGACATCATAGGCCAAAAAAATAATAATAATAAACCTAAACTTCACATCTTATACAAAAATTAACTGAAAATGGATCATGGGCTTAAATGTAAAACATAAAATTACCAAGTTTTTAAAACAAAACATTGGACAAAACCTTTGCAAATTAGGGCTACGGCTAGGCAAAGAGTTCTTTTTTTTTTTCCTGGGCTCAGGCGATCCTCCTGCCTCAGCCTCCCGAGTAGTTGGGGCTACAGGCATGTGCCACCACACCTGGCTAGTTTTTTTCTATTTTCAGTAGAGACGGGGTCTTGCTTTCCCTCAGGCTGGTCTTGAACTCCTGACCTCAAGTGATCCTCCTACCTTGGCCTCCGAGAGGGCTAGGATTACAGGTGTGAGCCACCGTGCCAGGCCCAAAGAGTTCTTATTCTTAGATTTGATGCCAAAAGTATGACCTGTTAAAATTTTGATGAATTGGACCTAACCAAAATTAAAAACTTTTATTCTATTTATTCTATTTATTGGAAGCACATATTCAACAAAGGATTTATATCTAGAATACGTAAAGAATTCTTAAAACGAGGGGGCCGGGTGCGGTGGCTCACGTCTGTAATCCTAGCACTCTGGGAGGCTGAGGCGGGCGGATCGTCCTGAGCTCAGGAGTTCGAGACCAGCCTGAGCAAGAGCGAGACCCTGTCTCTACCAAAAATAGAAAGAAATTAATTGCACAGCTAAAAATATATATAGAAAAAAAAAATTAGCCGGGCATGGTGGCACATGCCTGTAGTCCCAGCTACTCGGGAGGCTGAGACAGTAGGATTGCTCGAGCCCGGGAGTTTGAGGTTGCTGTGAGCTAGGCTGACGCCTTGGCACTCGCCCCAGGCAAGAGAGTGAGACTCTGTCTCAAAAAAAAAAACAACAAAGAATTCTTAAAACGAAATGGTAAAAAACAAATAATGCAATTAGAAAATAGGCAAACGTATGAGCAGGCATTTCACCAGAGAGCACATGTGGGCAGCCAATAAGCACAGAAAAAATGTTCAGCATCATTAGCTATTAGGGAAATGCAAATTAAAACCACAATGAGATATAACTACACACCTATCAGAGTGGCTAAAATAATAGTGGTTATCACCGTTAACACCAAATGCTGATGAGGATGTGGAGAAATTGTATTAGTGATACATACGTTGCTAGTGGAATTGTAAAATGGCATCGCCACTTCGGAAAATACTTTCAGAATTTCATATAAAATTAACATGTGTTTACCGTACAACTTGGCAATTGTATCTTGGACATTTATCCAGGAGATACAAAGACTATACACAAACGTTTATAGCAGGTTTATTCATAATAGCCTCAAAGCAGAAACAACCACAGTGTCCTTCAGTGGGTGAGTGGTTGAACAAACTGTGGGACATCCATGACATCCATACCATGGAATACTGTTCAGCAATCAAAAGGAATGAATTATTCGTACATGCAAAACTTGGGTGGATCTCAAGAAAATGATGCTGAATGAGAAAAAGCCAATCACAAAAGTCACATGGTATATGATTCTATGTACATAGTGTTCTTGAAATAACAGATGGAGAACAGATTAGTGGTTGCGGGGGGGTTAGGGATTAGGGGTGAATGGGAGGGGTGTGGCTATAAAAAGGTAGCACGATGGAGACTTAGAGTGATGGAAATGTTCTGTGTCTTGATCGTGGTGGTTATGCAAACCTGCCTGTGCGATAAAATGGAACTACGTACACAGACACACACTGAGTGCAAGTAACCCTGGTGAGAGCTGAATAAGCTCTCTGGATCGTACCAATGTCAGTTTCCTAGTTGTGATTCCTTGCTATGGTACAATACATCTTACAGTGCAAGGTGTTACCATTAGGGAAAACCACGTGAAGGGTACATGGGACTTTTTTTGCAACTTCACATGAATCTGTAATTATTTCAAAGTTAAGAAAATTGCAAATTATGGGAAATGTTGTCAGGGAAACCCACAAGGGGCTGAACGGGGAATGAGAGGAGGAGGCAGAGGCCTCTCTGGAGAGGTGATCTTTAAGCTGCGAGGAGAAGGATGAAGAGAGACCAGAGGAGGAACATTTAGGTATGCCCTTCCTTCCCAGAAGAAAACTCCACCGGGAGAAGCCTCCTGGCCAGAGACATTGAAAGTGTCTCTAGACAGAACCAGTGCTTGGAGGGAATGTCTTGGCTTTTCCTCTTGGCACCCATTCCCCTCCCTTCTGCCTAATCTCCTGTGTTGACTCTCTTGTCTTCTGCCATCAGCCTGGACAAACTGCTCGATACTGGTCTCTATACTGGAGAAGTGACTGAAGTTGTAGGAGGCCCAGGTAGTGGCAAAACCCAGGTATGTGTGAGGCCAGCAACTAAGGGGATTGAGGGAGGTGGATGTGTAGCCTTGGATCCCTCGGGGAGCTTCTGCCAGTGCACTCAGGGGTTCAGAGCTCAACAGAAAGAATATGGGTGATGAGCAGTGGGGCTTGGACTTGGCCGATTTGTGTCTCTGGAATCTGGGCAAGATTTGGTGGGGAGCTCCCTTTCTAGGCCCTCTCTGAGGGTTCAAGTTCACCCATTCCCCCATCTCTACTCAGGTATGTCTTTGTGTGGCTGCAAATGTGGCCCATGGCCTGTGGCAAAACGTCCTATACGTTGATTCCAGTGGAGGGCTGACCGCCTCCCGCCTCCTGCAGCTACTTCAGGCTAGAACCCAGGATGAGGAGGAGCAGGTAAGGGGGCAGGATGGTTGGGTTCCATTGAGATTTCTGACCCCAGAAGACCCCGTCATCCCTTGCACTGCAAGAATTTGGGTTGTTGGGGTTAATAGTCAGTTCCTGCTTTGAAACTTGCTGTTCTATTAATACATCCTGTATTCCTTAAGCCTCCCCTTTAATGCCATCATCCCAGCTTGGGTGCTGCCCTCACCAATCCTTCCAGGAAACTCCCCCAACTCCTTGCCTGCCCTAAGTTAGGGCTGGCAAGCAGCCCGCATCCGTGTTTCCAGTCCATTTCTTGCCCACGGCAGGCATCCCTAATTGGCTGTATCACTCTTTGCCGCTGAGTTCTGAGTGCTTCACAGCTCTGCACCCGGGCAGCCACTGCTGTGCAAACTGGCCCGTTAGACAAAGCCCATTCGCTATCCCGGACCCACATCCTTGCATCTAGGTGCCTCTTCCTTTTCAGCCTTACTCCGACCTCCTACTCCCTCTTATCCAAAGCCCCTGCTTCTCTTTTCTACCTCTTCAGGCAGGAGCTCTCCAGAGGATCCAGGTGGTGCACGTGTTTGATATCTTCCAGATGCTGAGTGTGCTGCAGGACCTTCGAGGCACCGTGGCCCAGCAGGTGAGCCTGCTGTCCTGTCCTTCCTTGCTTTACTCAACGTGCCAGCTGCTATCTGTATGTGGGCAGGTGTCCTACTACAGACTCAGTTTGGAAATGCAGATGTACAGTCTGGTAACTCCAGCTGTGCTTGCCACTCCCTGGATGGAATTCTTAAGTGCTGAATTCATATGTCTCATTGCTGACATGCTCATCTTCCCTGCTGAACAGTAAGCCCTTTAAGTGGAAGGATCGTGTCATATCTCTCTCTGCATTCCCCTCTAGATCAATTAGGAATACTTACTTTCAGCTGCAAGTAATAGAGGTTGTCTGACAGAGACTTGGAACTTGAGGACATGCAATTATTTCTTATGAGTCTGGAGGTTGCCAGGTCCAGAATATCAGGGCACTAGGTTGTGGTCCGGTTCTTTTGTTCTTCCCCTCATGATTGCAAAGTGGCTGCTGTAGCTCTAAGCATCTTGTCTTCACACATCCATGTCCATATTCAGGGCAACAAAAGACAGATTATTCTTTTCTGTACTGCTTCCCTTTTATCAGGAAAGAAAAATCTTTCTCCAGATGCCACTAGTAGACTTCCCTCTTCCCCTTACACCTTGTTGTCCAAAACTGAGTTATACGTGTCTCTTGGACCAGGGACTGGGCCCACCTTCCCTGAAGTCAGGAGATTTCTGCCCAGTGCTTGAACACGTTCAGACCTGTTGACAAAGGATTTAGAATGGCATTGGGTTGGTACTCTGCTTCTCCCACTAGATGCTTAGACAGGATTTGGTACACTGGTATATAGACTGTTAGATCTGGAAGACACCTTGAAGATAGAATAGTTCATCACAAACTTTTTCTCTCACCCCAAACCATGACATGTTCTCATGGACATACCCAGGATTGTATATGAAGAAAATGATTTTTACAAACCTTAGAACATACAGTAGTTGAACAAATACTTGCCATGGAAGTTAATAGCTGGTTATGACCCACCAGTGTGTTGAGATGGGAAGCTGAGTAGTGCTGATCTAACCCTTTCGTTTTTAGACACGAGGAGAGCGAAGGCCAGAGAAGTTGAGTTGCCCAAAGTCACCACCTATTTTGGATGAGAACTAACTTTATTGAGCAAACTTCTCAATTCCAGGTTGGCCAGAGGCTGTCTTCAGCTCCTAGAGGCTGCTCACTGCTCCTGCCACGTGGCCCTTTGCACAGTGGGTTTATAGTATGGCCACTTGCTTCTTCAAGGCCAGGAAAGTGAGAGCAAGTAGGCACAACAGGTCTTATATAAAATAACGTAACAACAGGGCCAAGCACGGTGGCTCAAGCATGTAATCCCAACACTTAGGGAAGCTGAGGCAGGAGAACTGTTTGAGGCCAGGTGTTCAAGACCAGTCTGGGCAACATAGCAAGACCCTGTCTCTACAAAAAATAGAAAAATTACTTGGGCACGGTAGTGTGTACTCAGGAGGCTGAGGCGGCAGAATCCCTTGAGCACACGAGTTCAAGGCTGCAGTGATTGCGCCACTGTACTCCAGCCTGGGCGACAGAGCTAGACCTCATCTCTTAAAAAATATATATAATCACAGTAGTGATATTCCATTACCTTTGCCATAGAATGTAGCATAATCAAGAGAGTGAGATTCCAACACCTTTGACATCTTATTGGTCAGAAGCAAGTCTCAGGTCTTGCCCACACTCGAGGGGAAAAGATGATACAAGGGCTTGTACCTGAAAGTGGGAATCACAGGGGCCTCCTTAGGTTTTGTCTGCCACAGGTGACCTGTGGCAGAACTGTGAGATAATGAATGTGTCGTTTTAAGCCACTAAGTCTGTGATAACTTGTTATGCAATAATAGAAAACACATCATCCAGTGGTCCTGCTGTGAAAAATATAGTAGCTTTGTAGTCACAAGTAGCAAAGGGCTTGCCATCCCACTGTAGCCAGAGTTCAGCCTGCTCTCCCAGGGGTGGGAAGTGGGGCTCAGCCGGTTTCAGTTTTAGCTTCTCTTTTTGGCATCTTCTCCTAGACAAGCTGGTGACCGGCCAAGAGTCAGTAGCTGGAAGATGAAGGAAGACGTGCAAAAGACAGTGCAGATGATGCTGAATATCCAAGACTTGACCCATGTGAAATAAAAAAATATATATATATATATGTTGTAGAAACAGAATCCGGATGTGAGAAGTAGGGGAGAAGAGAAAGGAAGCATCAAGTCAGTTTAGGCCCAGAAAAACCAGGGGGATGCTAATGATTGTATAGAGACAAAAAATTATGGTTGAAGATGGCCTTGGAGTTAGTTCCTCTTAGAGAAAGAACTGCCTTTATTTGGAAACATTTTAGATAGGGGAGATGAGGGCCTGGAGACACGATCTGGGAGGAGGCAGTGAGGTAAAGAGAAGGCTAACCTCTTCAGCCCGGGAAGTGAGGAATTTGGGAGTGGGAGTTAGCAGTAGGGGGAAGAGGGGAGGGAGTCAGAGAAGGAGAAGGGCCAGTGGGAGGAGGCTGGACATAGGGGAAAGATGGCCACCGAGAGGTCCACGCCAGGAGCCACAGGCCTCTGAATCAGATGTCCTAAAATTTGGCTATTTTGGTGTATTCGTGATGGCCTGTGATTTAAACCCTCTCTTTTCTACCCAGGTCTTTAGTAAAGTCTGTTATACATACAAAGGGGGCGGGGGGGAGGCCCTGCGATGATGACATTCAGTGATGCCCGTGCGTGTGTTTGGGACCGGGGAGGTTATTTCTTCCTGGTTTCGGATAGAGGAGCAAGCTTTTCCCGTGATGGGTGTGCCCTGGAGGCCAGCTGGTTCATGGGACCTGCTTCCCCCACCCCTCCAGGTGACCAGCTCTTCAGGGACTGTGAAGGTGGTGGTCGTGGACTCGGTCACTGCGGTGGTCTCCCCACTCCTGGGAGGTCAGCAGAGGGAAGGTGAGTGGTGTGGCGGAGCCTGGGCTCAGGGGAACATGACCTCGCCTCCCACCTCTGGGGTCTGGTCACCAGCCAGTCTCGTCCCCGGCCTCCTGCTGCCCTCTCTCTCTGCCTCTCCTCTGCCCCCAGGCTTCGCCTTGATGATGCAGCTGGCCCGAGAGCTGAAGACCCTGGCCCGGGACCTGGGCAC
>RJWJ010030840.1:0-19598 GCA_004363605.1 Indri indri | reverse complement strand
CCTCAAACAAGTGAGAAGTTTATTTCTCTCTCACATTAAGGAATCCCCAGGTAGGTAGACAGCTCTGAGCTGGTGGGGCAACTCTGCCTTCCTCAACATGGACCTTCTGCTTGTGGGTCCAAAGGTGGCTAGTTCTTGCCACTTCGCAGCCAGAAGCAAAGGGAACTGGGCCAGGGGAGTGTGGGTCCGGTGGTTTAAAAGCTGCCCGTATCACTTTTCATTTCCCATTTAGGCAGAATAGGCACTTGGTCACACCCAGCTGTGACTGGCTGGGAAATGGAGTCTTGAGCTGGGGAGCCAGGGGCCCGGCTAACACCCTCTTGAACAGAGAAGGGAAAAGTGAGTGTTGGGATGAGGCGTCCCGGGTGCCGCTGGGCACCTCTCAGGGTGGCCAGGAGAACTGGAGATAGCACACGCCCCGCCTCTGGCGT
The DNA here is from genome assembly GCA_004363605.1 of Indri indri. NCBI lineage: Eukaryota > Metazoa > Chordata > Mammalia > Primates > Indriidae > Indri > Indri indri. The sequence continues at coordinate 19,167 of RJWJ010030840.1, read as the reverse complement.
CTAACGGGCCTTCCCCATGCTCACAAGACGCTTCCCTGTTCCCGCCCAGGAGCTGGTGAAGATCCTGCACAGGGCGCTGGAGGCCGCCCAGCAGGAGAAGAGGGCGTCCAGCGCGTACCTGGCGGCGGCCGCGGACGAGGACCGGCTGGAGCTGGTGCGGCACAAAGTGCGGCAGATCGCAGAGCTGAGCAGGCGGGTGGAGGCCCTGGAGCAGGAGCGGGAGAGCCTGGCGCACACAGCCGGCCTGCGGGAGCAGCAGGTGCAGGAGCTGCAGCGGCACGTGCAGCTGCTCATGGACAAGAACCAGGCCAAGCAGCAGGTCATCTGCCAGCTCTCTGAGAAGGTCACCCGGGACTTCACAAGCCCCCCCGACCAGCCCTGTGGCCCCCCCGACGCTGCTGACAGGGACTTCCTGAGCCAGCAGGAGAGGCTGGAGCACCTGAAGGTAGGGGCCCTCCCTCCGGGGCCTGGCGCCAGTCCTCCCCTGGGTCCTCGGGAGGGGCGTGCTGTCCACCCTAAGGTTCCCTAGGTGGCGCGAGGATGGCCCTTCATCCTGGACAACTCAAAGTGGACTGGGGTGTCGGCGGAAGCCCTACTCTATGCTTCCTCACTGTCTTCGCCAGAAAACCCAGTGCAGTTTGACCTTGATGGCCTGGCCTGCTGAGAAGTAAGGGTGTCTCTGGATTATCAAGTTAGAGATGAAAGAGCCCAAGACCAGCCGAGTCTGGGGACTGGCCGGTCAGCCTCCTTTACTACCATCCCGATGCCCCCACGACCCCCAGGGTGCCAGGGCGCCCCCTCCCCCACCACCAGCAGCAGTCCCGCACACAGTACCAGTGACCTGCAGCTGCCTGGGGCTTGTTCACGGTAATGGCAATAATCGCCGCTCCCGTTTATAGAACTTACGGAATGTTCACTGCGTGCCAGGCCCTGTCCTCAGTGCTCTACTCGTGTCCTCTCCTTTAGTCCTCGCTCCAACCCTAGGAGGCAGTCACTTGGTTGCGCCCCACTTTACAGATGCAAATTTCGAGGCTGGGAAAGGTTAAGGATCTTGCGCAGGGTCGGGTGCTGAGGAAGGTGGGGAGCTGGAAGTGGGGGGAGGCTCACATCCAGCGGCCAGTCGCCTGCTCTGCTGCCCCTCCTAGCTACTGCCGCCCCCCTCCTCCCCCGTCCTTCCCCTCCCCTGTCCCTGCTCGCCCCAGACTGCCGTGTCTCATGGACCAGTGGCACCACGGGGGCAGGAACTTTATTTGAGGTGTGTCACCTGCTACGGGATGCAGCCTCCTCTCTAGATGGCGCTGACAGCAGCTGCACCACCCGGAGGCCCGAGGCTGGGGAGGGCGCTCCCTGCCCCCACGGGGCCTAGAGGAGCCATGTAACCAGGGCAGTCCTGCCCTAGACCCTGCCACTCAGAGCCACGTATGTGCAGTCATGCGCTGCTCAATGATGTTTTGATCGATGAGATTATAAAGGAGCTGTAAGTTCCTATGACCTAGTGACATGGTAGCCACTGTAACATTGTAGCATACACGTTGCCCTTTCTATGTTTAGATACACAAATACCACTGTGTTATACTAGCCTAGGAGCAATAGGCTACACCGCATTGCCTAGGTGTGCAGTAGGCTACACTGCCTGGGGCTGTGTAAGTCCGCTCTGTGATGTTCGCACAACAACACAGTTGGCCAACAATGCATTTCTCAGAGCAGATCCTTGTTGTTAAGCCACACGTGACCGTCCATGCCTACATATAACCTTGGGAACTCCCATGCTGAGGTATCAAGGACCTACTGGGTGGGGGAGGTGGAGAAAGAAAAGAAAAAAGAAATCAGGAAGATTTTGGGAGAAAAGCTCTCAGTAGGCAGCACTGACCAGTGGCCACTGCCCAAGCTTTGAAGTCACACAGGCTCGCATCTTGCTAGCTATGTGACCCTGGGCAAGTTATCTCACCTCTGTATAAAAGGGCCAACCGGTCCTGCCTCACAGCGTTGTTAGAAGGATAAAGGAAGAGGACATGAAACCCAGGTCCCCTTCCCTTTGTTTCAGCAAACACTGAAAAACCGCATAACCAGTTGCTGAATCTTTTCCCTTATTTAGTCTGAAATCAGAGATTCTTTTGGGTTAAAACAAAACCGAACCTTTCAAACACAGATGCAGCTAGGTGTTGTCGGAGAGCTACCAGTCCTCCATGCGGCAGTGAGCACTGCTTCCCACCTGTCCTGCCCCAGCCCAGAGCCTTCCTCTTCTCTCCGCCATCCTGCTGGAATCCACTATTCAAGACCCAGTAGAGTGGCCCGGATGTAGAGGTCAGAGGAATAGGTCAGCTGGGTGGCTCCAGGCTGCCCAGAGAGTTGATCGTAATCATGGGCTCACCTCGGAGACTGAGTGTGTTCCTGAATTTACGTGTTCAGGAATGTATAATATTTTATCAGCAAAGCCAGATATGAGGAGACTGCAAGTGTGGATTCACATTAACCAAACACACATTTCCACATGCTCCTTGGAGGCCCAGTGTTTTGTGCTTGGAAGAGTTGTATGTACTTGGTGTTCCTTATTTTCTAGCTTTTAGAAGATTCATCAAACCTCCATTGTCTTTAAGTTTGGAGAGAGAGTGTTCACGTTTCTTGCTCGCCCTGTGATTGAGGACACCCAACTTTAGGGAAATGCCCCCTTGTTACTGAGACGGTCGTTTTGGAAATAGGATCGTTGAGCTCTTGCATATCAAAGCCGGGAGGACTGGGCAATCTCGTCGGCCCCCTCGTTTTCCGGCAGGGACAGCTGAGCTGGGGAGAGGGGAAGGACCAACCCAGGGCCAGGCAGCGCGGGCAGCAGGGCTGCAGCTACAGCTGGGCCTCCCACGCCGGGCCACTGCCTTCCACACTCGAGCACAGGGCCTCGTCCACGGGCACGTCCCAGGGAACTCCAGGTTCCTGATCCCTGCAAAGGCAGACAGGCAGGCTCTCCTCTCGCCTGTCCCCCTTCTCTGCTCCGTTTTCCTTTTTATTGTTCTGCTGGTGACTGTCATGTGACCTTTCTCTTCTCTGAGGTTTCTCTTTTTCCTCCCTACAGTTCTGAGCCCAGAAGAGCACTCAAGGTAGGGCCATGAGCCGAATGGGACGGGGACAGTCACACCCGCCTCCCCGTCTGGCATGTGTGTGCCTTCCCTGGGGCTGGGAGCAGGGTGCCTTAGGGTGACAAAAGCTTTCTTTCCAAAGCCTTGGGAATACCCGAGAGCAACTTCCAGGCCCGGGGTGGTCACAAGGAGGCAGGACCTGAAGTGTCTGGCTTAGTCTCCAGTGCTGGAGTCGGGGCTGCTGTCGCTTAGCGGCCTTTGGTGAGCACCAGCCGTGGCTGCACACTCCTGGCTTTGGATCCTGGCTCCCTGCCAGTCCGGACCGAGGGGGGCTTACCTTCTCTGGGCTTGTTTCCTCATCTGTGGAATGGGAATCGTAGTCTTTTACTTCTTATCCGCAGCATGGTGGTAAAGATTAAATTAAACAAAATAACCAATGCCAGGGGGATGGGCCTGCTCACGGCAGGAACGCAGGTAATGGCAGATCCTTCCCTCCCTTGCTGGGGGGCTCATTGCATTTTCCCAGGCTTTGGAAGAGGTGCAGCAGCAGTCAGGGAAATGACCTGGAGGGACAGCGTGGGAAATGGGGGAGAGCTCAGTGAGGGAGAGGACACGCACACTGCACCTGCCACATGCCGGCCACCTTCTAACCCTTTTGCGTATGTCAACTAGGTGACTCCCCTAGCAACCCCTTGCTGTCGTGCTGTTATCATCCTCATTTTCCAGATGAGGGTCGAGGCACAGAAAGGTAAAGTGACTTGTCCAGGGACTCGGTGGTTAAGACAGGGTTTGCATCCGGGCAGCATGGTCCCAGCGCCCCTGCCCCGACTTCCAGGCAGTGCCAGTGTCATCTTCGATGTGTTGTTATCATACTGCCTGCCGAGTGGGAGAGGCCACACAAGCCCACGTGCATTCAGCCAGGAGGCTTCAAATGGCAACCCTTGAAGGGTGGGGACTAGAGTTTTGGCATCCAGGTGGGTTCCAGCTGCGAGGGAGCTCAGAGGGTGCCTGGCAGGAAGTCCTGTGGTTGGGGCTTCAGAAGCAAATGGACCTGGGCTCAGTCGCACTCTGCCTTATACTCTGTGTGACCTTGGGCAAGTTGCTTCCCTCTCAGAGCCTCTGAGACCACATCTGTGTTCCCAAGAGCCATAAAAGGGCATTCCTTCCGGGGCTGCTGGGAGGATTAAACGAGATAACGTGCTCAGCATGGTGGTGTCATGGGGCGATGCCAGGGTGATGCAGGGAGCCTCGCAGCCTCTGTGTTCATGAGTTTTCTAAATCTCCAGACACTGAAATGTAGGTCTCTCATGGGAGTGGGGAGCGGTCCTGGAGAATCCTGAACCACAGGATGTTGGTCCTTGTACCGCCAACGTGAGGATTCTCGCCAATCTCCCCACTCCTGCCACATAAGCACAGGGAAATGGGAGTCCCGGGGGAAGCAGGCAGAAACTTGCCCGGAAGAGCAACTGGCACACACGGGCACATTTCTGAGAGGCAGAGAGCCTGGGTTTTGATATGGGGCAGGGATGTGGTTAGAGAAGAAGGGGACGGGGCCAGGGAGCTGGAACTGCCTGGGTCCAGCCAGGAGAGAGCTGAAGGCACACTCAGCTGGAGCACAGCCTCTTGGCCTAGGCACCACGGGAGCCCCAGTGAGTGGTGAGAGGCCACAAGATGAGGTCAGCCTGGGCTGTTCATTTCCAGCCACAGGAGCCCTGGGAACAGGCCCTCTCAGCAGGTCAGCGTCTAGGTGGAGGGCAGCAGACCCTAGGCATGCATTGGAGCTTCTGGGCTGGGAGGACCTTGGGGATCATCTTGGCCACAGTGAAGACCCACCCGGCGGGGGGGCCAGGACCACCTGTGGGCTGTGCACACATGGTGTGATGTTCTGCGTTTCCAGATAGATCAGGGCCCGTCCAAGGTCATCCCTGCTACAGCACCTCTTGCACTCACCTACAGCCCAGCACGTTTTTCAGAGTGGGAGAGAAAGGGGTTACGTTTCAGCCGGTAGATACCCTGGAATCATTCGCTATAGCCGTGAGCACGTATCATGTGACTGAATGGCTTCTGTAGTACCCACCCCAGCAGAATAAAGATTGAGAGCTCTTGTAGCTGATCCTTATCTGAGGCTCAGGTCCTTGCTTGAACCTTCCCAGTGCTCGTCCAGCTTCTCCTTGTATGCCCCAGCAGCAAGGCAGCTCACTCCCTCGTACGAGACATCTTGCAAAGAGAAAACTCGGAGATGTTCATCACACCATTATTCATAACTAAAAGCCAGCTGAAAACACCCGGGGCTCAAATTAAAAAAGCAATAGCAAAAGGATTATAGGTAAGTTATGGCAAATTCACCCAATAGAATCATCCTCAGACATCAGAAAAGATCATTGGGAAACTTATGTGGCAACATAGAGAAGCATTTACATAGTGACACTGAGTAAAAACATGTCCACAGTATGATTGTAAATATATGATAAAATAGGTTGATTTTAAAAACAAACACTGCTTGAGCAGTTGTTATGTTTTGGTCCCTATAGTTAGCATTATCACACATTATCTCATTTACTCTCCCAGCTGCCCAGTAGGGTACTTGGTACTTCCCCCTTTTACAGATGAGGAAACAGAGGGTCAGAGTGGTTGAGTGTCCTGCCTGAGTCCTCCCAGCCAGGATGTCAGACCCAGGGCTTGAAGTCAGGCCTAGCACTCTCTCTACCACATCATGCTGGCATCAGGAATAGAGAAGGGGGCCATGGGTAATTCTATTTCTTTCAGACTTCCTTTTCTGTTGCCATTATTGGAAATTTCTAAAGGAGGCTTTGGCAGCTCCTTTGAGGGTCTGACCCCCCAAGACCAGGGAGGTGTTTGTGTACAACTCATAAGATGCTGTACTCTCTTCTCCAGGATGACATGGAAGCTTACCGGACCCAGAACCGCTTCCTGAACTCCGAGATCCACCAGGTCACAAAGATCTGGAGAAAGGTGGCGGAGAAGGAGAAGGCCCTCCTGATGAAGGTGCGAGTTGGGAGCCCCGTCCAGGCCGTCCGCATTCCCGGCCACCCTTCTGGTCACACACCACCCGCCCCCGTCTCACTCTCCTCGTCACCTGTTTGCATGCCCTCTGGACTGAGCCCCTTGTGAGCAGGGCCCATGTCAGTTCTTCTCTCTGCTCGGCAGTGTTCACTGGGCAGTGTTCACTCGGTGGCTGTGGGTGTGGAGACCGGTAAGCCTGGTTCCTGCCCCCAAGGAGGGGCAGACTAGTGAGGGAGTTGAACATGATCAAGATGAATAGGGCTCACAGTATTCTTGGGGGCCCCCAGGGAGGAAGGAAAGTCAGGGAGGGCTTCCTGGAAGAGGTGCCCTCTGAGTTAAGTCCTGAGAGTTAGTGTTATCCAGGCAACCCGTGGAGAAAGGGCTTGCAGGAAGAGAGACAGGGTAGTCAAGACCTGCAGCCTGAGACCGGGAGCAGGGCTGGGGAGGGAGAGACGTGAGGCTGGAGCTGAGGAGTTTGGAGCGTACTCGGAGGAGACTGGGGACTTGTCGAAGGATGTAGAGTGGAGGAGAGGGCTGCTGTGACTGCTTGGTGGAGGGCGGGCCTGGAAGGGGGTGGGCCTGTTTGGAGTCTATAGCAGGAGTCCCTGAGGAGGGTGTTGGTGACAGGACTCAGGAGGAGCCCTGGCGAGAGAGGGGGGAACCAGGCAGGACAGGCAGGACAGAGGATGGCTTGGAGTTGGTGTGGGCAGGGTGCAGCAGAATTGCAGCCTTGCCCCTAAGGCCCCTCCACCTCTCGCCGCCCCGGGACGAGGCAGGAGCCAGGGTGGCCCAGGGGTCATTAAGCAAATTTGTACTGTCCCCATCTCACAAAAAAGGAAAACAAGGAGGTGGCCTGAACTGCCTAGCACCATCCAGCTTGTATAAATAGAAACACAAAAGTTCAAGGGAGCGGGGCATGTAGTGGGAAGCGTCCCAGGCAAGCGAAGAGGGTGGGTGCATGCATGAAGGCCTTGAAGTGGGGGGAATGTGAAGTGTTGGAGGAACAGAAAGAGCCCACATGGTGGCAGCAGAGGGCACAAGGGCAGTGTCCGTCCCCTGGGCAAGTGCTCCGTCATGCTACCCACAGAGAGTTTGCTCTGTGCCAGCTCCCCTGGGAAGAGCTTTTATATATCAGCTCTTCTGATCTTTGCCAGAATCCTGAGGCAGACTCTGTATTAGCCCCATTTTACAGATGGATGAACTAAGGCACAGAGAGGTTAAGTAAGTTGCCACAGGCCACACAGGTAGCCGTGGCTGAACCAGGATGGTACTGTAGGCCATGCAAGAGCCTGTGTTCTCCCTGTGCATTTTTCCCCTCTCTCTTCTGAACCAGCTCCAGCCCTGGGCCTGGTCCCCTCTTGCCTGCCTTGCTGGAAACCACTGCAGTCAAGGCCCATCTCCCTTCCCTTGTACAAAGCGGTGGGATTTGGGAGTCAGGGCACATGAGGGTAATGCTGCCCTAAAGCTGTGGGGCAGCCCAGGCCCAGCCAGGTGGCCTGACCAGTGCGCCTCTCCCTCTTGCAGTGCGCCTATCTGCAAGCCAGGAACTGCCAGGTGGAGAGCAAGTACTTGGCGGGGCTGCGGAGGCTGCAGGAGGCCGTGGGGGCCGAGGCCAGCGACTGCGTGGAGCTGCTGAGGCAGCTCACCCAGGAGGCGCTGCAGTGGGAAGCCGGCGAGGCCTCTGACGGCGTGGAGACGAGCCCCATCAGGTGAGCCCAGCGGCTGCCAGTCCCTGCCAGCCTTGCGCGAGCACCCACGGCCATCACCGCCTCTGATCCCTGAGCACGTGGTTGCAGCGGAGGCAGTGTGGGCTCGGAGGAGGCGGCCCTTTGCCGTGGCAGACAACACGTCAGCGCAGACACGGGGCTGCCTGCAGGGCCCCACTTTTTCCACTCGTCCGGGTCGCACAGACATGTTTGTCAGCGAGGGGAGTGGGGGAGACAAGCCGCTGCCGCCTCTGCGCCAAGCCCTTGCTGAGCACAGTGGACACAGCAGTTAAACATGACGGAAAGGAGCGTGGCTGTGCTCGAAGGCCCCTGGAGGCTGGGTGGCCCAGTGGCAGGAGCCCAGGCTCTGAAGCCAGACCTGGCTCACTTGCTGTGTGACCTTGGACAAGTCTCTTTACCTTTCTGAACCTCATACTCAGTCTCCATAGATGTGGGCTAAGAGCCCTGCTTTGCAGGATCATCGGGATTAAATGAGATGGCACGTGCAGGGCACATAGTAGGGATGAATAAATGTTGAATAAATGAAAGGCCATCTGGAATGTCCCCAGCTCTCCCACCTCTGCTTGTCATTGGTGCTGTCTGTCCCCCATCCATCCTTGGGCTTAGTGGCTGTGGTAAGTGGGGTTCTGTGTTAGCAGTACAGGACTCCCTGGGCCTCAGGCTGCATGGAATAATAAGAGGGTCCTTTATATTTGCACAGATTGAGTGAGTGAATACCCCTTAAGCACTTACTATGTACCAGGTGCTATCTGGGGCCCTGGCAGCTTACAACAGAGGGTCTCACTGGGTCTTCATGAGGCAGAGCAGGGGTTCCTACACCCATTACACAGATGAGCAAACTGAGGTTGGGAGAACTGAAGTCACGTGTCCTCAGCCGCATGGCTAACCTTCCGCGAAGCCAGGGCAGGAACCTGGCCCAGGGTCCTCCTCCCTCCACTGCCCCTTATTTGGGGCAGGGCTCTGCAAGGCTTTGCTAAGGTGGGCTTTTTTTGGCAGTGAGTATGATGAATATGGCTTCCTGAGGGTGCCCGACTACGAGGTAGAAGACCTGAAGCTGCTGGCCAAGATCCAGGCGCTGGAGGTGCACTCCCACCACCTGCTGTCCCTCGAGGCTGTGGAGCGGCCGCTGCGGGAGCGCTGGGCCGCCCTGGCTGAGCTCGTGCCCTCGGCCGAGCTCAAGCAGCTGCTGCGGGCAGGAGTGCCCCACGAACACCGCCCACGCGTCTGGAAGTGGCTGGTGCACCGCCGCACCCAGCACCTGCACACTCCCGGCTGCTACCAGGAGCTGCTGAGCCGGAGCCAGGCCAGCAAGCACCCTGCCGCCCGCCAGATCGAGCTGGACCTGAACCGCACCTTCCCCAACAACAAGCACTTCACCTGTCCCACCTCCAGCTTCCCCGACAAGCTCCGCCGGGTGCTGCTGGCCTTCTCCTGGCAGAACCCCACCATCGGCTACTGCCAGGGCCTGAACAGGTGAGCAGCTATAGCCTAGTGAGGGCGCGGCCCTTACCTTTCAGAGCAGCGCTCTCTTTGGAGCCTCCCAAGAACCCCGAGACGTGAGCCCAGGATGCTTGGTCCCCACTGGACAAATGGGGACAGGCAAGTGAGAAGACATGTTCAAGACAGAGATGGGCGAGGCCCCCTGTCCCATGCTCTCTCCTTTGACCTGTGTCAGGAAGGTGCGAGTCCCATGGAAAGCATCGTGAATGGTCTGCTGGGGTATATAGCGCATGGCCTGGCTCACATATTGCCTAACGGTAGGGGTCATTTGCTGGAATCATCTGTTTTAGATGAAACCTCCTCAGAGGAGCCCAAGGAAAAGGGAGTTTGTAAATGTTACAGGGGAAGCTCACAGAAGCCAGGAAAAGAAAATTGAGCTGAGGAGCAGCTGGTCATTGGAAGGAAGGCAACTGCTCTGTCCAGCAGGGGCGCAGCACTGCACAGCCCCAGGGGCCGCCTTCATACCTAGTCCCTGGGAATGCCATCCCCTGAGGACATACAGCACCGAGGCATTTGTCTGCAGCCCTCTCTGAGGCTACGTGGTCTCTGGCCTCTCCCTCACTCTACACGCCTGCTTCCTTCTCTCTCAGCAAACCAGCCTCCGCCCACTCATTTTTGGGATGTTTAGCGCCCATCGAGGTTGCTGGAATGGAGACCTCAGCCCCTGAGTGAGATCTTTCAGTGAATCTTCTCACCCAATCCCTCACACACTCAAGCCTTGTGTCCCAGTCCCAAATTCCCCAAAGAAGGAATCTGAATGGCCCAGCCTGGAATAATTTCCATTTCTGGTTCATTCAGCAGGGGAGGAAGGAAGGGATTGGGGGTAGGAGATGATGTCACCTGGTATGTAGGGCTGTCCCCTCCAAGACTGCAGGGGACTGTCCTGGATGCCCCCGGGTATCTCAGTAGAGGTTGCATAGTCTCAAATATTTCCCAAAGCAACTTTTGACTCAATCTAATTTAAACACACATACACTCAGGTAAAATATACATAAGCCATTCTGCTCTTTTTTCAGACTAGGTGATGTGTGACATTTATTTAACACAGAATAAACATTCAAATTGGTCTCACTCAAATTTGAATGGTTCTCAAGGGTAGATGTTTTTTCCAGCCTAAAATTAGGTGAAATTGAGCATGCATATATACAATTACTGGGACTTAAGAGTTAAACTCCAATCATAATGCCTCTCGGTCTAAGCCTCCTTAGAAATTGCGTTTGGATTTCATGCTACTCTAAATGTCTGCTACAGGTGATATCTGTAGAAATTTCATTCATTCAGCAGCCAAGCAAAAGCCTGTGCACTTCTTATCTGTTTGAACATGTTTTGAAGGGACAAAATTTGCAAAGCCTCTTTAAGATTAGCTGTAAAGGAGCTGGAAGCTATGCGATTAGTACGAACAAAAAGTTTTACATTTCGTGCAAAGGTCAGGGGGGAAGTAATGCTTGATGAGGGCCTCTTGGAGGCCAGGTGCTTAGCAGACCTGATGCCATTTATCCTCACGAAAACCCTGTGAGGTGGGCATTGGTGGCCCCATTGTCCACATGAGACTAGAGGGCCCAGCACCTCACCACACATGGTGGCCAAGCCAACTACCAACCCTGGACTCTGGTCCCCAAACCCGGTCCTTCCTGCAGCCCACGCTCACTCAGAATGGCAGCGGTGGCAGAGGGTGTGCCAAGGCCTCCCAGACGCCCTTTTTCCTGTGTAGGCGTAACCTTTGTGAGACCTGCTCTGGAGTTCAGTCTGTGCTCAAGGGGCAGGGGAAAATCCTAGCAGGAGGGCGCCTTGCGATAGCCTCACAGAAAGAGAGAAACTTCTCCCTGTGTGGAAGGAGGTAGCACACAGGCCGCAGAAGGGGATCTAGGGACAACTGAGACCAAGAGAGGCAGAAAATACCCAGAGGGTGTTTTTTAAATCTCTTTCTCTGAATGCTATTTTTACTTAAATCTGATATGCAAGCACAGATAATTGCTATTTATGTAAATATGTGATTGCTTAAAATAGAACGTTATTGTAACAGCAAGCCTGTTCAGATGTGCAGCATATTGGCCCCAAACCCAAGCCTGCAGGCCCTGCACTTGTCTTAGTTGCCATCTAGTGGTGGCCGTTAGAACTGCATGTGTGGTATCTCAAGATGACAGACTGCTTCCAAGGCAACAAATCCAGCCTGGTTAAACAGTGACAGTAATCATAGTGATGGTCTAATGCTAATGTAGAGCAAAAATTTTAAAGCTATTTCCTTGTAAAAATAAGTGCAATTCTTTAAAAGTAGTGTTTCCTTGCCCTCATTGACACGCTCCCTCCTTGGCAGGCCAGCTTGCAGTCCTGCTGCAGCCCTGAGCAGGCAGTTAGTAAGCCCTAGCAAACAGCCTCGGATAATGGACCTTTCAGTGTGTGCAGAAGTCTAAACCAATGCTGGCAGCCAACTCCTAGACTGAGGACATCCTGAGACTCGGGGGGAACAGCGTTGGGAGGATGGAGAGCACCAGCCTGGACTTTGGGAGTGCTGGGTTCTGTTTCCACCCTGCCACCAGGTGACTGGGATCTTGAGCAAGTCACTTCTGCTTTCTGGGCCTTGGTTTTCCCATCAGTGCAATAAGGAGTTTGTCCAGACCAGAAATGACCAGTAGGAGGCAGCTACCTGGAGCCTTGTCTTGAGTGAGTTTCTGAGGCAGCCTCCGAACCAGGGGGAAAGAATGCCATGATCAATTAGTTATGTCTTCCCTGGGCATAGACAAAGGGAATGTTGCCATGATCTATTGGTTATGTCTGCTCTGGGCACAAAGAGAGTGGTGGCTGGAATACCTCACATTTGCTATCCTTGAACTCAGTGACTCTGGAGGTTCCCTCCCCTGCAGCTCTGAGAGGGCAGAGCCTCCTATTTCCAAGCAGTTCTGTGACTATTCTTCCCTTCACCCACTCAGCTCAGACTCCTGAAGGTTTGTACAAATATTTGAGCCAGAGTGGAGAGAAATTCCTTCCCAATCTACTGGAGAAAGAGAAGGGATTTCTTTTCTTGTCTTTTGAGATTTGACCCTATTTCTAAGAGTCATGAACCTCCGAAGAAGGTGGAGATCATGAATCCAATCTAGTGAGAACCCAGAGAAGGATAAATATCTGGACGATGAAATATGCTCTTTACGTGCACGGAGAGTCTGAGGCTTCAAAGGCTGTAAAGCGGCATCTCCCTGAGGCTGCCCTGATTACTGGATCCCTAGGCCTCGGTGGGCGCAGCGCACAAAAGGACCTCCACAGCCCACTGGGCAGCCCTGAGTTAGGTAGAGTCAGTCACACGGGGCTTTGTCACTGCAGGGTTTCTCAGAGGCTTTACTAGGACAGTGCACATCATGAGCCTCTAAGAGGGGGCTGGAATGTGCAGCATCCCCCACATGTCTTTGAATATGGGGCCCTGTGTTCACTTAGCATCTTGGGAAATGTGTTCTTGGATTGGACATGGCTGAGAGCTGCCAGGGAAGATGGGAGAAGGAAAGAAAACAGCACTTCTCCCAGGAAGACTTCCCTGCTCAGCCCTGAGGGGTTCTTTTTCTCACCCGTGATCTCATTAGAGCCTCATGAGAACTTTGAGGGGCGGGGAAGTAGAGGAGAAAAAGAACTAGGCGCACTGAGCACTCGGTTCAGGCCAGTGAGCAAGGCACTGTGGGTCCGTCTGCTCACTCCCAGCCTGCAGGGTAGATATCGTTAGTCTCACTTTGCAGACTCAGAGAGGCGAGTGTGCTTGCCAAGGTCTCAAAGCCTGTGATTATTAAGGCGAGGATAGGTAACATTTATAAGAGCTCACTATGTTTCAGGTGCTGTGCTGGGCACTAAATGAACTCTGTTCATCCTCCCAACAGTCCTGGGATTATTATGAGGAGGCTGAGGCTCAAAGAGGTTAAGTAACTTGCCCAAGGTCACCCAGGAAGCAGCAAGACCAAGATTACACCCAGGCAAGCTGACTCCAGAGCCCCTGCTCTGAAATGGTCCCCATTGCTCTGGAAATCGCCAGGGTCATCTTCCCCAAAAAAGTGTTCATCTCACTCCAGGTGCCAGGAACAGCAGCCTGGTTAGGGAGTGGGGAGTGGGGTTGGACTGGTGCTTGTATAGAAGGACTTACCCCTGGGACCCAGTGGGCCACCTCCGTCACGGACTGCCTGGCAGGGCTCTGACTTGTGTGGGTCACGCCAGGGCTCCTTCCCTCCCACTCCAGGCTGGCGGCCATCGCTCTGCTGGTCCTAGACGAGGAGGAGAGTGCCTTCTGGTGCCTGGTGGCCATTGTGGAGACCATAATGCCAGCCGATTACTACAGCAAGACACTGATGGCATCCCAGGTGAGCAGGATAGGGAGGGGACTTGGCGGCCATGCAGGACAGTGCCCCTGAGTTGTTCCTACAAGCCAGGGAATCTTCCAGGCTTCCACTTCCCCCTCTGTGCTGTGGGCTGATAACCCTCTCTGGGACTCCTGGGAAGTTCCAGTGAGCCGGTGGCCTTTAGAATTGTTGAGCTCGCCTGCTGCTACTGTAGTGGTGACATCATGTCATTAGAAACAGTGGGTTTCCTGGGGAGGGGAGGAGAAGGAAATCTAGCGTCACTTGCTATTTGCCAGTCAGGAATTTCAAGACAGAGGTCAGGTAGACGGGCGATGGGGCCGGGAGGGCGGGAGGTGATGGCGCTGACTTATATCCGCTCCTCGTTGCCTACCGAGAAGCACGGCCACCTCCGTCATCTCATCACCGCCTGGCTGTCCTCTGAGCACAGGCAGAGCTGGGTTCACACCTCCTACCCCTCCACTGACCAGCTGCATGGCCGTGGCAAGTGACATCACCTCTCTGAACCCCAAGCTGGCCCACTTTTGAATGGGAATAAAGTTTCTCCATGGGCTTGTTAAGAGCCGTAAATGCACGAACATTTCAAACCCCCCCATCCCCGCTCTCCGTCCTCTCCCACCGCCATCAGCACCTTCTGCTCTGCAGAGAGGCCTTCTCGCTCCCCACCCCCAAACCCGTCAGCCACTCTCCACCCATCCAGCCTTTTCTCCTAATACTGACTCCTCCTCTGGGACGCCCACCTGGGCAGGGAGGTCAGGGCACGGTGGGTGTTCAGGTGTGGAGCTGGGGGAGCGATGGAGACTTCGGAGCCATCAGCAGAGAGGTGTGGAAGCAGGTGAGGACTCATTTGGCCTCACGGAAGGGGAGCCCGAGCTAACAGCGGCTGCAGTGGGGGATTATTTTTCTCCGATAAAGACAAGGCGGGACCCGCCCCTCAGTGCCGTCAGGCCTCGGGCTCCTTCCAGCTCCCTGCCCTGCCATCCCTGGCATGCGGCCGTCATCCTCATGCCCGTTGCGTCGTGGTCCCAAGGTGGCCACACCCCGTCTGGCACTGTGGCCGTGGCCGTGGCCTGGGCTGGAAGAAGCAGAGGGGCAAACGGCAGGAGTGGGCTCCCCCGCCCGGCAATTCCCGCTTCCATCGGACCGGTCGGAACTGCGCCTCGTGGCCGCCCCGGTTGTAAGGCGGGCTGGGAAACGTATCATGTTTTATGTTCACATCTTAACAATTATGAAATTGAGGTGTGTCGTATAAGCAATGGGGTAGGGTTTGGGGTTTTTTTCTTTCATTTTTTATTGTGGAAACTATCCCACATTTAAAAAAAATAGAGAAAATAGTATCACGAACCTCCATGTGTCCGTCGCCTGGTTTCAGTGATTGTCGGCACAGGGAGGCCGGTGTTGTCTCATCTATACCCGACCCACTCCTGCTCTGAATATCTTGAAGTAAATTTCGGATATCGTGTCAGTTCCTAAATCCTTCAGTAGGTTCGCCAGCACCTTAGACTCAGTAAGTCACCGTAGGTTTTTAGCCGCACACGTGGCTCCGCAGCCGAGCAGGTTCTGGGTAAGGAGGGAGCGGAGCTGCTGGGTGCTTGCCACAGCCGAGGCCAGCGCCTGCAAGGGGGCTGAAGTTGGGGGAGACGGCTGAGCAACCGGTAGCTCCAGGAAGGAAGAGCAAGAAGAAACTAAAACAGGGTCATCCCAGAGGTAAGAGAACCACAAAAGAACCGTGTCTTGGAGCCGGGGAAGGAGCCAGTGCTGGGAGTAACCAACAAGGATGGAGGCATGACAGTGGCCACAAGGAGAGGTCACTGGCAACCATCGCCAGCAGTGTCCTGCGTTGAGAAGATTCTACGATGCCAAAAGTGGCAGGACATATGTCCCGCACACACCTGCCCCAGGACCTCACCGCAAACATCCACCCAGCGCCTTCTGTGTCCAGCCCAGAATGAGTATAGAGAAGCGGCCGTGGCCATCAGCGGATGCCAGCTTAGAGACAAGGCTCTGTTTCCCCAGGGCCTTTGTGTGTGACCAGCTTCTCTGAACTGCCACGTGGATCAGCCTGGCCCCCAGGCTCCTGCTTGGCTCAAGGTTCAGGTGGGCAAGAGGGCTGAGAACTCGCCAGCCCACACTAACCTCCTGCAAAGCCTGTGCTGCGGCCCCGGTGGCTCTCGCCTGTGTCAGGGGCAGCGGGGTGATGTGCTGCTGCACCTGCCTCCCAGCCAGGCTGGGCGCTAGCTCCCCCGGGTGCTGGGGCCTCCTGGGCAGGGCAGGACCTGCGCAGAGCAGCTCCGGGGTTCTGTGTGGACTGACTGTGTAGGAAGGGCGGGCAGGAAGGCTGCAAGTGACAGGCCCTCTCGCCGGCTTCCAGGTGGACCAGCGGGTGCTCCAGGACCTCTGCTCGGAGAAGCTGCCCCGGTTGACGGCCCACCTGGGGCAGCACCACGTGGACCTCTCCCTCATCACCTTCAACTGGTTCCTCGTGGTCTTTGCAGACAGTCTCATCAGCGACATCCTCTTCCGGGTCTGGGATGCCTTCCTGTACGAGGGGACCAAGGTAGGGTGCTGCTAGGGCATTGGCAGGGGGCCCTGAGCCAGTCCCTTCACCCCTCTGGGCCTCGATTCTGCCCCTGGAGAATGGGAGGACAGTGCTCACCTGTCAGGGTGGCCGAGGTCTGCCGAGAGCGTGGCTTTGTAACCTGTGACGCGCTTTGCACACGAGAGGCACTGGTGGTTCCGCCTCTGAAGGTGGGTCCTAAAGTGGGATTGCCCCTCCCTGGAGAGGAGGCGTGAGCATGATCCGGGGGCGCATCCCTAGTCCATCCGTTGCCCCCCGGTCACCTGGGCCCCTCCTTCTCTTCCTCCTGGTTGGACTAAGCCCTGGAATGGGGGCTGGAGCTTGGGTCTGGTCCCAGCCCTGCCCTGACCTTGCCAGGAGGCCCTAGGCAGGTCCCCCCGCCACCCCAGTTTCTACCTCACAGTTCACAGAGTGCCTTCAAATTTGTCCTTTGATTTGATCCCTGCAGAGCCCCCTGTAAAGACATGGCATTAACCCGATTAGGTCCAAGAGGACAGGCTAGCGCTGGCACTCTGCAAATCCCCACGTTTCAAGCTGTGCTCCCCCACGTTGTGCCTCCAGGCCTCACCTCTGCAGCCAGTCCGGGGACCCCCTTGCCACCTGGGGCTGCGGGCTTTCCTCCCTCTCGGGCTTACCTGCCTGGCCCCCCACGCCCCACCTGAGCCTCCACTTTGCCCCCCAGGTGGTGTTCCGCTATGCCTTGGCCATTTTCAAGTACAACGAGGAGGAGATCCTGAGGCTGCAGGACGGCCTGGAGATCTACCAGTACCTGCGCCTCTTCACCAAGACCATTTGCAACAGCCGGTGAGAGCCCTCGCCTGTCCCCTCCGGCCCTCCCGCCCCCCATGCACCCCAGCGCACAGCAGAGGGGAGGCTGGCGTTTGCCAGGTGGAGATTCATTAGTGACACTGATCATCCCATTACAGCCTAGAAATCTTTAGGGAAGTCCCACTGTCTTAGTGATCCGTCTGCTGCCTCCTCATGGCATTTGAAGCCTCCATGCAGTTTCGTTTCTTGCCCACCTTCCCCTACGCTGAACACTCATGGCCTGTGATCCTGGAAGGTAGAATTATTTGAGTTCCTAGAACAACCCCACCTGTGGGCTTTTGTCCTCGTTTTTTCTACCTAGAATGCCTCCTTGCCACTTCCACCACCACCGTTTTCTTTGCCTAGTCAACTTTTATTCACTCTTTAAAACTCAGCTCACATGTCACCTCCTCCAGGAAGCCTTCCCTGACCAACCTTTCCCTACTGGGTTAGGTGCTGAGCTTCCTCCTGCCTCAGCACGATCACCCCGGGTAGAAATCATCTTCCTATTCACTGTTTCCTCCCTGAGGGCAGGGGCCGGGGGCTCGGCCACATGGGGGGATGTCCCGGTGGGCCCTGTGCTCTGAACTGATTGTGCCCTTTCCCCAGGAAGCTGATGAACATCGCCTTCAACGACATGAACCCCTTTTCCATGAAACAGCTGCAGCAGCTGCGGACGGCCCACCGGGAGAGGCTGGAGTCTGAGCTGCGGGAGCTGGAGCGGCTCAAGGCCGAGTACTTGCAGAGGCGGGCGTCCCGGGGCAGAGCGGTGCCCGAGGGCTGTGCCAGTGAGGACGAGGGGGAGGGGGAGGCCTGACTTGGCCACCTGCCCTCCCCAAAGCCTTCCTTACCCTTGGCTGGCAGGCCCCTGGAAGTCAGGCATGGACCAGTGGTCCAGCCCGGGTAGCCCTATCACCATGTGACCCTGGACAAGTCCCTTCTCTCTAGGCCTCAGTCTCCCCATTGGGACATTGTCTGCTGGGAAGCCATTGGTTGGGTTACCTTTTGTGGGCACTTACCAGGGATGCCAACCCTTCCTGGCCTCCACACAGAGCACTTTAGCATGTAAACAAGCAAGAAGAGTGCTGTCTTTATAGGGTAACCTTGAACATCCTTTGGGTTATATCAATATAAACAATGTAAATGTTGGAAATAGTTCACGAGCTTTGGGATTTAAATGGTTCTCAGTTACCAATTTTTCCTGGATGGGCCCAAGGTGCCAGGGTGTGCCACCCCTAGGGTCTCCCAGCCCAGGATGGCTCTGGCTGCTGTTTCTCTGGGTGTCTCTGCAGGGCCAGCCTCTTCCTGGTTCCCTGAGGAGCTGGGGCCCTGAGTGTTTAGGGTTTCTGTCTCTCTGGGTCAGGCTGTGCCAGGTCCTTCCTCAGCAGGCTGAGGCAGGGGTCAAGGCTGCATAGCAATTTTGGCAACCCATTTCTCAGCGAAACATGTGACTGTGCTGGCACAGCTTTGGGGTTCTCACATGGAAACCTCCTCTCTGGAAAACCACCCAGGATTAGGTGAAGCTGCCTTTGAACCTCCTAGCTCTGATCTGAGGCTTCTGTTCAGAGCTGGGAGGAAGCCTTGCCCATCACTGAGGACCAGGGACAGAACCTTTGGCAGCCCTGGCTGGTTCCTAGCCCCTCATGTCACTGACAGGTATGAATTTGGGGTACACCAGGCAACCAGCTTTTCCACACTATGCCACAGCCCTGGGGAGGGGGTCCTCAGAGTGCCTTTCCTCAACCTCTGGACAGGATGGATGCTGTAACCTTAAGGTTGCTTGGTCATTGGGGTGACAAGGGACCCAGCCTCATGGGGCTCTCAGGAGGGTCGAAGGAGATAATGCTGGTTCTGAGCCTGGTGCACAGTAAGCTGCATCCAAATTTCTTTTTTTTAAGAGACGGGGTCTCAGTCTGTCGCCCAGGCTGGAGTTCAGTGGCGTGATCACAGCTCACTGCAACCTCGAACACCTGAGCTCAAGAGATCCTCCCACCTCAGCCTCTCTCCCCAGTAGCTGGGACTGCAGGTGCGCGCCACCACACCCGGCTAATCTTTTGAGTCCCACTGTGTTGCCCAGGCTGGTCTCAAGGAGTTCCTACCCACTTGGCCTCCAAAGTGCTGGGATTATAGGC